>CAUYQG010124501.1:0-99513 GCA_963574415.1 Tarsius wallacei | reverse complement strand
TTTGCAGCAACCTGGATGGAATTAGAGTTTATAATACTGAGTGATCTTTCACAGAAACAGAGATCTGAGTATCACCTTCTCACTCATAAGTGAACCTTGAACAACTACCGTAATACTATAACAAAAAGATTGTCAGTAGCGGGAAACTGCGGGGGTGGGGTGGGGGGGGTGGGATTGACAGTAGTCGAGATCTGCTTGGGAAGGGGGGGTACCTCATCAACAAGGGTACCTGCACAATGAATATTTGTATACCTAACCCTGAATTGTACCCCACAATTAAAAAAACAAACGAACAAACCAGAATAAGCAGGCTTCCTTAAGATGCTACAAGAGCCTAAGCACTGTGCAAATACTTGGAACATTTTTCCTTCCTTCCTTACATTTTTCCTTACTACGAGAAATGTGGCTACACCAAAATGAGTGCTAACCAACCCACCTTACAAATTAATTTTTGGAATACAGCCCATTTGTAATTTAAATGTGTCATATACTATCACTCAGGAACACATTTTACTTTAGTTAGATCTTAAATCTTTTGAATGAATAGAGTAAGTTTTTGTTCTAATAGCATTTTATTCTTGAGATTTTCTATAATTTGAATTTCTGTTTTAAAAAATTAGAATGAATAGTAAGAGAAAAAATATCTTTCACACACACATACGCGCGTGCGCACGCGTGCGTGCGCGCCAGTTCAGCTGTCAGTTCTGTAGTGTCCTATAAACACATTAAACTCTTCCTTCTGTGTGACAGCAGTAAGAATGGACCAACACAATCCCTGGGAAAACAACATCTGGCAACAAAAAGCAGTGGAAGGGAACACAGCTGAAACTGTGGACAAATGTCAAGTTCCTTTAAATTTAATCCTCTCAGTAATACACGATTGAACTGGACATGGTTGATTAAGCAAAAGATGCTTGTTTTACTTGACATTTGGAAATCTGAGGCTGTGGCTCTACCAGAATTCTTACCTATTTCGCAGGGACAATGAGGGGCACTGGAAAGTCAGAAGCTCAAGATTCCCAGCTGGGATGTTCACTCACACCTAACAGTCTACTTAAATAGCCTGGTTTTCCCTAAAGAGGAGAACTGCTCTTGGAGATTAATAGATCTTTTTTCTAATCACAATTTTCTTAAATCCACATATTTAAAGTTTCAGAACTGCACTTGAGAGTATAAAACATGGTGAACAAATTAGATTTAGATATTTCCTCCTTTAAAGCAAAATGTATATACATTTGAATGTGTACTGAATCAATAACAGCATTGGTCTAAATGTTGATATATATAAGACAACTACAGATGTCTGGGAAAGTTCATCCTTAATAAGAAAAAAAAGAGTTCTATGTACTAAGCCAGCTCCTAAAAGGCATAACAAAGGTTCCAACCTTTGCTTATTTTGTGTTTTATCACTTTTTGGTTTTCAATGTATTGATTTCCAAAGGCTAGAAAGGAATTAAGGGACTAATAAATCCCCACCTCTTATTTTAATAATCTAGTTCCTGAACCTGGAGGTTCATATCCACACACCTAAAATACAGAAAGAGCTTGAAGGCATCCAGTTCTCACCCTTCTTTCAATATAACAAAGATTTGTTGAATGTTCAAGTTTACCCATATGCAGTGGTAGTAAAAGTCTTCTGCAAGGAATCATGGGTAATACTTCTCCCAGAAAATGGAAGGCCATCAGGCAGAGATTTGGAAGAAGTAAGTTCATGTCTTTGTTCTGTCCTACGAGATAAGTGACTTTGGCTTTATTAGTAAATATCTCCAAATTCACTTTCTTTCTCTCTAACATAAAGTGGGTGGACTGTATATATAACCTTTAATATTTCTGCCAGGTCTGTAATCATATTGTTTTATGCTTCATTTGGTTTTTGACAACCTTAGTGATCCCAATCATCTGGGGAACTTGAAAGGCAGCCTTTCTTTATATATTTAAATTTTCTTAGTTTAAAAAAATAACCTTAGATGTTGAAATATGTCACCAAAATAGATACCTAAACACTTGACCTGACTGAAGGCAGAATCAAAGGTTGATACAGATCGTGCTCCTTGGTATAATGGAATTGACCAGAAATGAGTTGCCATTCATTACAATCTGCCTGTTTCACATTTTCCTATCTTCCCAGGGAGTGAGTCCCCCACACATGCTTCTGGCTTCACCCAGAGAGATAAAATTACCACCACCATTCTACCTCCAAACAGTGGGCATCCCTACATGAAGCGTTTTCCAAATGCTTATGAGCAGAAGTACGTTTTCATTTGCCCTAGTGAAGCCAGTGTTAAGCGAAAAACTCAAGCGATGATGACTGTGAATAAGAATGGGGAGATGATGTAGCTCGAGTTTGTCTTCATAGAAATTCCATCATGCTCAGCAACCATGGCTGGGCTAGAGATGGATTGGAAGATCCTTATCCATCAGGCTGGCTCTCCTGATACAAGATCAACATAATCTGTAGTTATCTGCTCTGGATTAGTATGTAAAGAAGTAAATTTCAATATGTATTTGAGAAATCCTACAACAACAAATGTTTTTGTTATCCTCTTTCATACAGTGTCTAAGTCACCTGCTAATTTTTAATTGGGTTGGCTGTCTTTTTCTTACTCATTTGTAGAAGTTCTTTAATTGGTAGGTAAGTCTTTCTTTGGAGATATATATATCTCCAAAGAAGATATACAGTAAATAGCTCCTCCCTGTGTGCTTGTCTTTTTACTCTCTTAATGGAGTCTTTTAATGAACACATATTCTCAATTTGATTAAATCCAATGTATTGACATTTTCATGGTTTGTGCTTTTTATTTCCTATTTTAGGGACTATTCGATTATCCTAAGATTATAGAAATACTCACCTATGCATTCTTCTAAAAGTTTGATGATTGTTTTGGCTTTCCCATTTATATTTGTAAGCTATCTTATATGGCATAAGGGAGGGTTCAAAGATACTTTTCTTCCACATGGATATCAAAGAGACCTACACCATGAGTGCATTAAAAATGCCATCCCCTCTCCTCTCTATTGCAGTGGAGACAGTTAAATTAAGTGACCCTACACAGTGTAGTCTGATTCTGGACTCTCTTTGGCTTGCCATTGTTCCATTTGTCTCTTCTTGTACCAATAATACCACACCATCTTAATTATGGTGAGTTTACTGTAATGTTGATATCTGCTGGCGTAAATAATCCTACGTTGTTCTTCCTCTTCTTTAGTATTGCCTAGGGTGCCCTAAGTCCTTTGTATTTTCGTATAAATTTAACACTAGCTTGCCAATTTATATACACATGCATGACCAGTTTGGGTTTTAATTGGAATTTTATTAAGTTTGCACATCAATTTTGAGAGAACTGCCAACATTAATTAGTAGAGAAATTAAAAGCACAACAAGATACGACTCCATGCCCACCAAAAATGGATGGAATTTAGAAAAGAAAAGCTGATAATACCAAACATTGTCAAGGGTGAAGCAACTGCAACTCTCTTACATGACTGGTGTGATACAAATTGATCAAATCACTTTGAAAAAATATTTGATGACACCTACCAAAATTCATATATGTTTATACTTAACCCTGTGATGTTACTCCCATCTTCCATGAGGTTTCATGTCCAGTATACCCTTCCTTCTCATATGTGGAAAACCATTTCTTCTACCATGTTGTGGTTTAAAACACAGGTTCTGGAGCCAGACTGCTTGAGTTCATGTTTCAGCTCCATCTTATAGCAAGCGAATTAAACCTCACTGTGTCTCATGGACAAAATGATTAACACGTCTCCATACTGTTTATTATTTTTACCTGCAAACTGGGACAGGAGGGTGGATAAGACTTACCTACCCCATAGGGTCACTGTACTGGAAGAATAAATAAAATAATCCACTTAAGGACAGTGCCTGGAAACTAGTAAGGACTCAAGAAATGATATTAGTTATTAATATTGTTTTCTGCTCATTGTAATCCTATTTACCTTTCTAAGTCTTCCAGTTCTAATTGCACCTTCTCCATGAAATTTTTTTCCAGATGAAGGAGATAAAAATATGAATTCTGACAAGACGTCCAGTTTTCTCCCTCTCCCCACCATCCTCAACTTAATTTTAATCTTCTATTTTTATACTCATTATTTTTTACTTTGATTTTGGGTTGTTCTGTTGGTCTTCATTTGTGCTCCCAGACTGCAAGCATCTCAAAGGTAGAAATCTCTGCTCCTCTGCCTGTTGCTGTAGATTTTTGCTTGCTATTCTGCACTTAACTGCTGGATACACATTGGTTACATTGTATCGAATAGAGTTAGGGAGGGAGCCTGCTGGATGCCTGTGAGAAACGTTACTCCATGTGTTTGTTTTCCAAGAAGCTTGTCATTCCAATTGCTCTTAAACAAATGCTTGAACTCAACAGTTTCTTAGAGATCCAGTGGCAAGGCAATGAGCAATTGTGCTAAGGTTCAGGAAAGTGGCGTTAAGGTTGGCATGAAATACTTAGGCTGACAAGTGATTAGGGTATAATCTGCCTTTATTATGAAAATTTGAAGTAGATGGAAATTTTCCAAATATGATTTTAAAAGCAGTAACTGCCTTAGGGAATATTAAGATGCTGCTTTTTTTTTTTTTTTTTTTTGAGTTAGAGTCTCACTCTGTTGCCCAGGCTGGAGTGCAGTGGCATGCTCACGGCCACCCCAGTGTCGACCTACTGTACTCTGGCGATCCTCCCACCTCAGCTTTCCAAGTAGCTGAAACTACAGGTGTGCGCTACCACACCCGGCTAATCTTTTGACTTATTGTAGAGATGAGGTGTTTCCAAGTTGCGGAGGTTGGTCTTGAGCCCATGGGTTCAGGCAATCCTCGGCCTCCCAAAGTGCTGAGATTACAGGCTTGCACCACAGCACCCAGCCTTTTTTGTTGTTGTTGTTGGGGTTTCACTCTGTCACCCAGGCTGGAGTGCAGTTGCATGAGCACAGCTCACCGCAGCTTTGACCTCCAGGATATGGGCGATCCTTCTGCCTAAGCCTCCCGAGTAGCTAGGACGATAGGTATGAGTCACAATGCCCCGCTGATTTTTTGGGTTTTTTGTGAAGACAAGGGTATACTATGTTGTCCAGGCTGGTTTCAAACTCCTGGCCTCAAGCGATCCTCTTGCTTTGCACACCCCTCCCCCACAAAGTGCTGGAATTACCCAGCCAGATGCTTACATTTTTAACACAGGAGAATTGGGTTTTTATATATTGGGCTCAGTTTTGAGTTGGTGGCTAGGAAGACTAGGGTTTTTGATTCCAGAGTTTTAATTTACTGGGTTGAAAACTGAAGACCAACTTGTACCAACAGTTTTTATTTATTTCACAGTGAGTGTTACATCTCTCAGGCCACCCACTTTACAAGTCTCCAGATATGAGTACAAACAGGGGCCATGCCACATATGTTTATATATTTATAAGGTATACATTAAGGTAACAAACTGCGAAATAAAGTATGTTCTATCCTTTTACATTCATAAAGACCTAACAGCCAGGCTCAGATTTAGACTTATTAGTTTCCTTGGAGTTTCAGACTGGTTTGTGGCACCATGGGTCTTCCCTTCTCTTTCCAACCATGATCTTGATGGGCCTCTTGAGCATGTGTGGACAGCCCATGCTGTCTCACACCTGTGACTCAGGGATGCACTTAGGGCTTGGGGGAGTACACAAAGACAGTATGGTCCATCCTCCAGAAGATAGACCCAGGGGAGAAGGCCCTGGCATTGGGACTTCTGGGTCCTGGAGGGAAGGAAGTTTGTGGGGTCTGTATGGTCCCCTCTCTTATCTTAGAAATGAGTGTGGTTTGAAGAAGACCAGGGCAAGATTTGCTAAAGTGGAGGAGCTCTCTTGCCTAAGTCTAAAAGAGTCACACTGGTGCTACCTAAAGGGCTTTTGTTATAATATGTGTAACAGTGGGATACTGTTATCTCAAGGTACTATATTTAAAGGTTCTTTATACAACTCACTGGCATTCCTAATCAACCATATTACAGTATTTAACAAAATTCTGGTATTACTCTCTTAACAATGAAAAGCCTTATACTTTAAAGAATTTACTGTAATACTGAAATATAACTAGTTATCAGAAAAGCAAACAATTTAACTTTTTTTCACCACCATGATTCTGAAAGTCATGTACTTGGTGCCATTTCTACCTCCACCACACTCTGTAGTGGTCTGTGCTAGTGGACACTCCCTCCTCCTTCCCTCTCCAGCTCCCAGCAGGGGTGACGTGCCCACATTAAGGATGTTTCTTCAGCAGCCCAGGCATCTGTTGATGCCCCATGCCAGGCATATACATGTGGCTTGCCCTATGGGGCTGTCATCACTGCCACAGGCCCTCCTCCTACAGAGCAGGGTGGGAACTAGGAGATGGTACACTTCTGTACAGTGTGGGGGCAGCCCCGCCCACTGGTTGGACTAAGGGAGAAAAACCAACACTCCACTAAAAAGCAGCTATTTTTCTTCTACCCAAGTGAGAAAGAAGTTGTCCTGCCTAGGTGGGAAGAGGCCACTTCAGCCCCCAAGAACACCTGTATCAGAGTAGAGCCATAGGTCCCCTCCTGGTTGCTCCCAATCCTACTGATTGATGTGAGGCATGGGCCAGGGTAGGGACTGCTGGAGTTCCCAGACAGCTAGGGCCCCTGCTCTTGTGTCAGAGGGAGGGGAAAGCCTCAGAAGTGGAGGAAATGACTTATTCCACCCCCACCAGACTGCATTGGTAAAGCAGTTACATATGGATTCCCCCTAGTTCATCACCCTTGCTGCAGACCAGAGAAGGAGGTCAGGTAAAACGCCCCCCACACACACAGTCACCTCAACTCTATTAAACTTTATTAAAGTAGCAACTTAAAAAAAAAAGAAAAGTCTGCCCTCACAGACAAGGAAGAACCAGCAAAACAAAACAAAACAAACACCAGCAATTCAAAAAATCTTAAGAAGTCAACACCCACAAAGGGGCCTCCCAGATCCCAAGCAATGGAATCCACCCAAAATGACTTGTCCTTGATGAAAGGCATGGAATTCAGACTGTGGATGGTAAAGACACTCAACAAGATCCATGAGAAAGTGGACACTTGAATCAACCAGGCCACGAAAGCAGTGCAGGAGATGAAAGCTGACCTGGCCATTCAATGAGAGAACCAAACTGAACTTCTGGAAATGAAGAATTCTCTCCTGGAATTTCAAGACACAATAACAAGCCTTAACGACAGAATCAACCAGGCAGAGGAAAGAATCTCAGAGCTTAAGGATCAAATTATTGAACTAACTCAGTATGACAAAAAACAAGGAGCAAAGATTTAGGAGACATGAGCAAAGCCTATGAGAGGTCTAGGATTATGTAAAGTGACAAAAACTAGTCAACTGGCATCCCTGAGAGAGAAAGGGAAACTGAAAACACCTTGGAACAAGCCTTCCAAAAGATTATCTAAGAAAACTTGCTGATTTTGCTAGAGAGGGAGCCATGTAGACACAAGAGATTCAGAGAACAATTATGAAGTATTACACGAGAAGACCATCCCCAAGGCACATAAGAATCCAACTCACTAAGGCGAGTGTGAAAGAAAAAATACTAAAGGCAGCTAGAGAGAAGGGGCAAACCATCTACCAAGGATGACACAGCAGAATTGCAGAAAACTTCTCAGCAGAAACCTTACAACTCAGAAGGGACTGGGGTACCATCTTTAGCATTCATAAAGAAAAGCAATGCCAGCCCCAAATTTCCTACCCCATCAAGCTAAGCTTCATTAATGAAGGAGAATTAAAATCCTTCCCAGACATTCAATCCCTAAGAGAATATGTCACCTCCAGATCAGTCCTTCAGGAGAAGCTTGTATACCTAGCTCTGAATTGTACCCCACAATTTTAAGTAAAAATTAAAAGAGGAAAAAAAGAAAGTTATAATCACAGAAACAAAATAATGGTTTGATCCATCACAAAAGCACAGGCAAGCACAGGGTTTACAAACCATACAACTCAACCATGAAGTCTAGAATGCAAAGCTGTCTCTTAATGGCAATATGACAGGAAAAGACTTCCACACCACATATCAATAATTAAATGTGAATGGACTGAATATGCCACTCAGAGTGGCAAATTGAATAAAAAAGCATGATCCATCCTTCTGCTGCCTTCGGGAAACCTCTGTTACTGCAAACAGACTCAAGGTAAAGGGATGGAGAAAGATCTTGGGAATGTAATGGAAATAAAATGGAAAACAAAAGAGAGCAGAAGTAACTATTCTTATATGAGACAAAACAGGCTTTAAGCCAATAAAAATTAAAAATTACAGTGAGGGGCACTGCATAATGACAAAAGGTTCAATCCCACCAGCAAGTATTATCCATTTTGGCTGTACATGCACCCAACATAGAAACATCCAGATAAATAAAACAATTGCTAATTAAACTAAAAAACCACATAGACAGCTATACAATTAAAGTCAGAGACTTTAATTCCCTGTTAACAGCCTTAGATGGATCGTTGTGGCAAAAAACTTACAAAGAAATCCAGAACCTTAACTCAACACTTGGACTTCTCCAGAACACTTCACTCAACCGTATACTTCACCCAACTTCACTCACAGGATATACACTCATCTCATCAGTACATAGAACATACCACACGATCACATACTTAGATATAAATCAAGCATCAACAAATTTCAAAAGGTCAAAATCATACCAAGCATCTTCTCAGACTACAGTGAAATAAAAATAAATATCATCAACAGCACAAATCTCTGAAACACACCAATACATGGAAATTAAACAGCATGCTTCTGAATAACTTTTGGGTTAGTACAGAAATCAAGATTCCTAGAAACAAATGAAATGAAAGACACAACATACCCAAATTTCTAAGATATCATGAAAGTGGTGATGAGAGGGAAGTTTGTATCATTGCATGCACACATTAAAAAAAAAAGTATCTCAAGTAAACAGTCCAATGTCACACCTAAGGGCGCTGGAAAGACAAGAACAATCTTGTCCCAACATCACAGAACAATGGAAATCATCTAAATAAATTCAGTTAAATGAATTTTATGAGTTTTAGAGACCCCAAAAAATCATACAAAGGATCAATGAGACAAAAAGTTGGCTCTTTGAAAGGATAAATAAGGTTGACAGACCCTCTGACCAGATTAACAACAACAACAAAAAGGCACAGAGAGAAAATTTGAATAAACACAATTATAAATGAAGAAGGCAATATTACAGCCCTGAAGAAATACAAAAGATTATTAGAGATAACTATGAACATCTATGAGTAAGCTAGAAAAAGCTATAGGAAATGGAGAAATTCCTATACACACAACCTATAACAATGTATAGATGGAGAAATTCCTATAATACACAGCCTCCCAAGATTGAAACAGGAAGAAATTGATCAATAATCCAGAACAATAACAATCCAAGAAATTGACTCAGTAATAAAAAAATCTCCCTGCCATAAAAGAGGGCTGGGCCAGATGGTTTCTCAGCTGAATTCTACAAGACATACAAGGAAGAGCTGATACCAATCCTGCTGAAAGTATTCCAAGCAATCAAGAAGGAAGGAATGCTTCCTAGCTCATATTAGAAAGCCAAAATCATTCTGATACATCCAAATGTCAGACTCAACAAGGAAAGCCAACTTCAGGCCAATTTTCCTGATGAACATAGCTGCAAAAATTCTCAACAAGATTCTAGCACTTTGTATCCAACAGCACATTACAAGAATCATGACCAGGTGGTCTTCATTCCCTGGATGCAACGCTGGTTCAACATATGCAAATCAATAAATGTAATCCCCTACCTAAACAGATATAAAACCAGGAACCACATGATTTTCTCAATAGATACAGAAAATTTTTTTTTGACGAAATACTACATCCCTTGTTGACAAAATTGAGAAAAGGAAACCATATATAGCAAATGGTAATGGAAAAATGGCTAATCACATGCAGATGAATGAAACTGGAATCTCACCTCTCATATACCAAAATTAACTCAAGGATTTTAATGTGGAACCTCAAACTATAAGAATCTTAGAAAAAAACGTAGGGAACAAAATCCTGGACATAGTCCAAGTCCTCAAAAGCAAATGCAGCAAAAGCTAAAATTGACAGGTAGGACCTTATCAAGCTAAAAAGGTAGTGCACAACAAAAGAAACCATCAAGAAAGTAAAAAGACAACTCACAGAATGGGAAAAAAGACATTTGTAAGCTATGCATCTGACAAAGTCCTAACATCCAGGATCTACAAAGAACTTAAACTAATTAACAGGAAAAACAACAACAAAACTAATAACCCTATTTAACAGTGGACAAAGAATATGAACATATTCTTCTCAAAGGAAGACATATAAGTAGCAAAGAAACATATGAAAAATGTGAGCTTCACAATCATCAGAGAAATGCAAATCAAAACTAGTGAGATACCATGTCACACTGGTCAGGTTGGCTGTCATTAAAAAGTAAAACAACAACTGAGCTCAGTGGCTCAGCCTGTAATCCCGTGCCTTGGGAGGCTGAGGTGAGCGGATTGCCTGAGCCCGTGGGTTCGAGACCCGCCTGGGCAACTTAGTGAGACCTCATCTCTACAATAAATCAAAAAATTAGCCGGGCGTGGTAGCGTGCGCCTGTAATTCCAGCTACTTGGAAGGCTGAGGAGGAAGGATCGCCGTAGCCCAGTAGGTTGAGGCTGCGGTGGCCGGGAGCGGCCACTGCACTCCAGTCTGGGCGACAGAGTGAGACTCCAACTCAAAAAAAAAAAAAAAAAAGTAAAACAACAACAAAAATTCAACAAGTACTGACAAGGTTGCACAGAAAAGGAAACACTTCTTCACTATTGGTGGAATATATGCCAGTTCAACCTTTGTGGAAAGCAGTGTGGAGTCTTCTCAAAGAAATAATAATTGACTCAGCAATCGCACACCTGGGAATATATCCAGAGGAACATAAATCGCTCCACTAAAAGACACCTGCATGCATATGTCCAGCGCAGCACTACTCACAATCACAAAAACATGGAACCAACCCAGATGCCCATCAAAAGTGGACTGGATACAGAAGATGAGGAACATATACACAATGGAATATTATGCAGCCATAAAGAAGAACAAAATCATGTCCTTTGCAACAACGTGGATGCAGCTGGAGACCATCATTCTAAGTAAACCATCACAGAAACACAAAACTGAATACCTCATGTTCTCACTCATAAGCGGGCCCTGGTCACCGGCCACACAAGCACAAAAATGAGAACAACAGATCCTGGGGACTGCTAAAGAAGGGAGGGCAGGAACGGGATAGGGGATGCCTACCCATTGGGTACCATGTACCAATGAGGGAGAGGGCTCACTAGAAGTATAAACCTCATCTTGACACAATATACTTATGCAGTAAATCCTCACACATACCCCACATTCTAAAATAAAATACACATTTAAACAAATAATAATAAAATAAACATTGAAGTCAAGTAGGTTTCATTCTCACTTTAGCGGTCATTTTATCATTGTGTGACACGGATTTGGGTAACAGCACCACAAAGTTCCTAAGTTTCTAAAGATTAAATGGAACCATTTAAGTAAATGGACTCGGCACGGTGCCAAGATGTTCAATACATGTTTATGACCTTCTCTTTTGTTAAATTTTTTTTTATTTTTTAATTTCTGGAAGAGGAGGGAGAACCTTCTCTTTTCCCCTCTATTTCTCTCCACTGCATTCAACTCAGATATTTGAGTCACCACAAAATGTAGTTTAAAAATTGTATATTAGAATACAAGTGACTTCCATTCACTTAATGATTAGAAAACTCAGTATTACAACATATGAAACCAAACTTCAGATTCCCATGCACACAAATCTCCTTAGAGTGAAAAGCATTTTGGAAACTTATCTAGGGAAGTATCTGGTGACTCTGAGGAACAAAGAACATTGTTGATATTAAATTAAGCTCCAAGACTTTGTATTCTAAGTTTCTAGCTGAACTGGGGTTAACCTCATTCTTTTTTGAGTGCGGCTGCTCTTAGAAATTTCTTTTTCACTAATCACTGCCAATCATACTGCAGTTATTGTGAAATAAAGAATCTTTTCTTTCAAAAAGCCACAATTCACATCATAACATGGGGCCCTTCAAAGAGCTTATAAAAGCTCCCGAGGCAGCTGCCTATCTTGGAGAACTGCCGGGAAGCAGCCTGCAAACCAAGACAGACTCCTGCCCATCCTGGGAAGGTGGGGGGCGGGGCGGGGGGTGCGGGGGAGGCTGGTGATTCTGACCGGGTGTGGGCATGGTAAAAAGCTGGCTGTGAGGTTGCAAGAATTTAATTTCCTTGCCCCTACATGTAACTGCTGGTTAGTTAGGACTGGGTGAATAAGTGTGATCCAATTGTACTATTAAAATATTTTGTGTGTGTGTGTGTGTGTGTGTGTGTGTGTGTGTGTGTGTATGCCAACTCAGCAGAATGTAAAGATTTGCTTGAAAAATGGAGATTTTATATATATAATATATATAAAAGATTCTTTATTTCACAATAACTGCAATATGATTGGCAGTGATTACTGAAAATGAAATTTCTAAAAAGAGCAGCTGTACTCAAAAAAGAGTGATGTTAACCTCAGCTCAGTTATGAACTGAACATATATATATAATATATATATTTTATTAGGCTTCTTTTTATAAGTCAAAGTCCCTCTAACGTCTTCACTGAAGAAAACAACTGGAAGCTGTTTGTCACAGACACGCCAATGTTACATTTAATGAATTTCGTATGGAGACATCTACATTCCTATAGTTGTTGTCCCTAAATAACTCACTGAAACTTCTCATTCAGGAACTACTCCCCACTAAGCCCTATAGTAGAAGGTAGAAACTCTTTGGGGAAAAACATTTTTAAAAAATAGTCTTGACTATTAGGAACATACTAAGGTCACATGGACAAGAACAAATGTTTCTAAGGGCATATGAAAAATATCACAACGTAATCAGAATTTCTGGATTCTGTTAAATCCAGAGTGAATGTTGAGGGCTGTGAGCTGCTAGTGAGATGCGACAGCTGCTGGGAATCCACACAGATGTTGACTACAAACATACAGAATATGGATATGTACAATAATTACAGAAACACATAACCAGGACAGAAAAGAATCCAGGTGGCACCTTTGAATTGGGAGAAAGTTTACTTTTTTCCCAGTAAAACTAAGGGCTTCAAGAAGTGAGAAGCTGTGAAGTGCTTTGGTGAGCTAAACCCCAAAAGGAAAAAAAAACCCACGACACCTTGTATTTAAAAAAAATACAATTTCTGAGGAAAAATATAAGAATCTTCAATAATAAAAAAGCAGACAGACATGAAATTGATTGCAAAAAGCAAGTGTGCCGGGCACGATGGCTCTTGTCTGTAATTCAAAGTACACTGGGAGACCAGGGCTGGAGGATTGCTTGAATCCGGTAGTTTGAGACCAGCCTGGGCAATATAGCAAGGCCTTGTCTCTACAAAGAAGAGGTAAAAAAAATTAGATAAGCATGATGATGTGCACCTGTAGTCCCAGCTACTCAGGAAGCTGAGGTGGAAGGATTGCCTGAGCCCAGGAGGAGGTTGAGACTGCAGTGAGTCATAATCCTGACACTTTACTCCAGCCTGGGTGACAGAATGAGACCCCGATAAGGAAGGAAGGAAGGAAGGAAGGAAGGAAGGAAGGAAGGAAGGAAGGAGAGAAGGCAGGAAGGAAGGAAAGAAGGAAGGAAGGAAAGAAAGAGTGAGGGGGTAGAGGGAGGAAGAATCAACAACCCTCAGGTAATCTCTGCCTTTCTTCCTCTTAGAGGCATCCTTTGTAAATGCCCCCTTCACAATCCCTTCTTACCTTCCTGCTTGCTGCAGACAGCTGGGCCTGCCCATTCACTCCATGGACACACTGGCCTTGTCTCCCTCAGCAGACCCCTTTAAATGCTGTGGGCTCTGACCACAGGCCCCAGGACTGCCTTTCCACTCCCAGCCATGCCTGTTGCCTCCACTTTTCTCCTCCTAGTTCTAGAAAAATCAGCTCTATAACTCTTATAGTAACTGCTTGCTCCCTTTACCTGCTGCATTCTTGGGAGGCTTGGTGAAAGGCCCTCCTTTGGTAATTCATGCCATTCGACCTGCTTTGACTCTAAGCTCTGCAGTCTTATTTGTATTTAGATTTAAATTTTTCAATTTGATTTAGAGTAGGCAATATAGAGCAGTGCTTAAGCAAATGGTCTCTGATGATAGACTTGTTGGCTTTGAGTCCTGGCTCTAACACTTCCACAAGCTGTCTCACTTTGGGCAATTACTTAATTTCTCTGTACAGTGATTTCTTCATCTAAAAAGTAGAGAAGAACGAAGTCATCTAACTCATAGGATTGTCACAAGGAGTAGAAAGTTAATGCACATAAAAGTACTTAGAATAGCCAAGAGAGGCAGTTTCATGCCTGTAATCCCAGCACGTTGGAAGGTGGAAGGGAAAGGACTGCCTCAACCAAGGGCTCAAGTTCAGCCAGGGCAGCTTGGCAAGATCTCAGCTCTACAATTTTAAAAGAGTCAGGTGTGGTGGTGCATGCCTGTAGTTCCAGTCACTTAGATGGCTGAGGCGGAAGGATTGCCTAAGCCCAGCAGATCGAGGTTGTGAGCGTGCCACTGCACTCCAGCTTGAGTGCCAGTGAGAGTTTGATTCAAAAAAAGAAAAAAGTACTTACAACAGTAGACACAGGATAATTATTATTTGGGCATCAACTGCAGCTTCAGATATGAGATGCTTTGTGCACCTCTTCTGCCTCTAAGCTGGCTGGTCCAGTCCCCCGGCATCCTTCTATCTCTATCACCACCAGAAGGGCGATCAAGGGGTCCTCCTCTAATAGAGCTCTTTGCCTTCAACTCCCATCCAACTCCCATCTTACAATTGCCAATAGGCTGCCCAGGGTGGGGAGGAGTAGGAAAAAGAAGTGAAACTGAGCACCTGTGATGTGGCAGACCTGGGCTAGCCGCACTCACACTTCCTACTTCATGCAATTTCCCTAAGGGTCCAAGGAAACCAAATGCGATCACTGGCCTTTCTCTGAATTTTTATTAAAAACAAACCACCTATAAAAAGACATCTTCGAGACAAATGGGGAAATGGAACATGAGCTGTCCACAGGAAACACGTGTTGGAGAGCGCTGTAAGCATTTTTAAGTTTTGTTAAATGTGACTGTGTCATGGAGGTTGTATTTTTTAAAATTGTCCTTTTCTGCCAGAGATGCATAGTGATGTACTTACAGGTGAGACGGCATGAGAACTGGGATGGACAAGAAAATATTTCACTGATGTTCCATCCCAAGAAGTGTGTGGTGGCTAGATAATACAATAAGGGTACTGCTTGGATAATTTTTGAAGATGTATGAAGGAACAAGGGGTATTATCCTTTCTATATTTCTTGTTTGTTTGAAAACCCCCAAAAATATTTTTAAAAAATTTTAAAAGAAGGACTCTCATTTGCAAATGAGGAAACATGAGGTCCCTATAGGTTAAGTAAGACATTCAAGTTCACAGATCCAGTGTTGAAAGCTCTGTTGAGTTCATGCCAAATTCTGAAGAGTGGCTTTTCTAACCTTGCTGTGCTGTCCTTCTTCCTTCCTTCCTTCCTTCCTTCCTTCCTTCCTTCCTTCCTTCCTTTCTTTCTTTCTTTCTTTCTTTCTTTCGAGTCGAGGTCTCACTTACTTTCCCAGGCTGGAGCACAGTGAAATGATCATGGCTTACTGCAGCCTTGACCTCCTGGGCTCAGGTGATCCTTCCACTTCAACCTTCCTAATGTAGCCTCCCATCAACCCTCAGTCTAGACAAAAGAATCCTGGATTCTTTCTTTTAAAAAAAAAATTTACCATTAATATTATTTTTGATTGGCAAATCATAGTAATATACATTAACAGGGTACAAAGTGGTGTTCTGACATATGTATAGGATGTGACATGATTAAATCAAGCTAATTAGCATATCCATTACCTTGCTTATTTATCATTTTTCATGTGACACATTTGAAATTTACTCTTAGCTATTTTGAAATATATAATACAGTATTACTGGCTGTCGTCAACCTGATGTGCATAAGATATCCTGTCACTCTAAAACTTTGTATGCTTTGATCAACGACTCCCCATTTCCTCCCTCTCCCCGCCCCCAGCCAAGTCACTGGTAACATCGTTCTACCAACTCCTTCTAAAAGTTCCACTTCATTAGATTCCTCATAGAAATGAGATCATGTATCATTTGCTTTCTGTGCCCGGCTTTTTTCACTTATTACCATGTCTTCTGGATTTATCCATGCTGTCGCAAATATCAGGATTTCCCCCTTTTATGTTTCATTTGATTTTATTTTAGAGACAGTGTCTGGCTCTGTTGTCCAGGCTGGTGTGCAGTGGTACAATCATGGTTCAATCATGGTTTTGTAACCTCAGCCTCCTGGGCTCAAAGGATCCTTTCGCCTCAGGTTCCTGAGTAGCTGGGACTACAGGCATGCACCACCACATCTGGCTAATTTTTGTATTTTTTGTAGAGATGGGATCTCACTCTGTTGCTTAGGCTAGTCTTGAACTTCTAGCCTCAAGTAATTCTTCCACTCCGGCTTCCCAAAGTACTGGGATTATAGGCATGAGCCACTGTGCCTGGCCTGATTTTCCACATTTTAAAGGCTGAACAGTATTCCATTTTGTGTGTGTGTATGTGTGTGTGTGTGTGTGCGTGTGTGTGTGTGTGTGTGAGAGAGAGAGAGAGAGAGGACCCCAATTAATTTATTTATAAGAAGTTGTGTATTAATTCTTACATGTTTAAACTTCAGTCACCTTCAAAGTATTCTCCATTTGATGCAACACACCGACAGAAACGCTTTTGACACTGTTCAAACCAGTTTTTGAACTCATCAATTTTGATGCCTTTTTTTTTTTTTTTGAGTTGGAGTGTCACTCTGTCACCCAGACCAGAGTGCAGTGGCCGCTCCCGGCCACTGCAGCCTCAACCTGCTGGGCTCTGGCAATCCTTCCACCTCAGTCTTCCAAGTAGTTGGAACTATAGGCACATGCTACCACGCCCAGCTAATTTTTGATTTATTGTAGAGATGAGGTCTCGCCAAGTTGCCCAGGAGGGTCTTGAACTCACGGGCTCAGGCAATCCACTCACCTCAGCCTCCCAAAGCGCTGGGATTACAGGTTGAGCCACCAAACGTGGCTGATTTTGATGCCTTTTAATGCTTCTGCCATTTTGTTGTTTTACCTCTTCCACATCGGCAAAATGTTTCTCTTTGAAGACTTTTTTCCAACTGAGGAATCTAACAAACAAAAAAGTCACTTGGGGTGAGACTGGGTGAATAGGAAGGGTGGGGCATGGGTGGCACGCCATTTTTGGTCAAAATGCTGAACACTCAGCACGGTGTGGGCAGGCATGTTCTCATGATGGAAGAACTAGTAACCTGTTTGCCACAACTTGGAATGTTTCTTCTTCAGATTGTGACACAAACTTCTTAAAACTTCCAGATTAAAACTTTGGTCGACCGTTTGATCTGGAGGAATAAATTCTGAGTGTACTACAAGCGGCCCACCCTCCAAAATATAATTCTGGGTTTTTTGGGGGGTCCCCCTTGTACATATGTGTATGTGTGTGCACGCACACACATATTTTCTTTATCCATTCATCTATTGAGGACACTTAGGTTGTTTCTATGTCTTGGCTATTGTGAATAATGTTACAATGAACAAGAGAGTGCATATATTTCATCAACATATTTATTTCAGTTCCTTTGGGTATATATCCAGAAGTGGGATTACTGGGTCGTACGATATTCTAGTTTGGGGTTTTTGAGGAGCCTCCATATCATTTTCCATAATGACTATACAAATTTCCTTTCCCACCAACAATGTATAAGAGTTCCTTTTTCTCCACATCCTCTTCAACAAGTCGCTCAGGGTATTATCTTTTGTTTTTTTGATAAAGGCCATTCTAACAGGTGTGAGGTGATATCTCACTATGGTTTTACTGTGTGTTTCACTAATGTTTAGCCATTCTGACCACTTGTTCATGCACCAATTAGCCAATTGCATGTCTTCTTTTGAGAAGTGTTCATTCAGGTCCTTTGCCTGATTTTAAATCAGGTTCTTTGTCTTCTTGCCATTGAATTGTCTGAGTTTCTTATATATTTTGGATATTAACCCTTTATCGGATGCATGGTTTGCAAATATTTTCTCCCATCCTGTGGGTTGTCTTTTCAATGTGTGATTCTTACATTTAGGTCTTTTATCCATTTTTGGTTTGTTTTTGTGTATGATGCAAGATTCAAGGTCTAGTTTCATTATTCTCCATGTGGCTATCCTGTCTTCCCAACACCATTTATTGAAGAGACTGTGCTGTACGCTTTTTGTGTTCTTGACACCTTTGTCAAAAGTCAGTGACTCTAAATGCATGAGTTTATTTCTTGGTTTATTTATTTATTTATTTATTTTTAATCCTGTTTCATTGATTGATGTGTTTTTTTGTATGCTAGTACCATGCTGTTTTGATGACAATACTTCATAATATCGTTTGAAATCAGGGGAATTATGCCATCATCTTTTTTCTTTTTACTCAAGACTGTTTTGGTTATTTGAGGTCTTTTGTGACTCCATATGAACTTAAGGATTTTTTTTATTTCTGTGAAAAATGACATTGAAATTTTGATAGAGTCTGCATTGAATCTGCATATTGCTTCTTTGGTATAGACATTTTCTTTCTTTTTTCTTTTTGGTTGAAGTCTCACTCTGTCACCCAGGCTGGAGTGCAGTGGCACACTCATGGCCACTGAAGCTTTGACATGCTAGGCTCAGGTGATCCTTTCATGTCTCAGCCTTCCAAGTAGCTGGAACTACAGGCATGTGCCATCACACCCAGCTAATTTTTTGATTTATTGTAGAGACAAGGTCTTGCCATGTTGCCCAGGCAGGTCTTGAACCAGTGGGCTCAGGCAGGCCTCTCACTTCTGCCTCCCAAAGTGCTGGGATTAAAGAAATGAGCCACTATGCCTGGCTCATTTTCTTCGTCTTCTTTTTTTTTTTTTTAGTTGGAGTCTCACTCAGTTGCCCTGGCTAGAGTGCAGTGGCTCGCTCATGGCCACCACAGCCTCAACCAGTTGGGTTTAGGCGATCCTTCCGCCTCAGCCTTCCATGTACCTGAACTACAGGCATGCACCACTGCCTGGCTAAGTTTATGATGTATTGTAGAGATGAGGTCTCGCCAAGTTGCCCAGGCTGGTCTCGAACTCCTGGGCTCAGGCAATCCTCTTGCCTCTGCCGCCCAAAGTGTTGGGATTACAGGCATGAGCCACTTTGCCTGGCTTGACATTTTCACAATATTAATTCTTTCAATCCAATGAACATAGGATATCTTTCCATTTGTTTGTGTTTTCTTCAATTTCTTTAATCAATGTTTTATAGTGTTAAGTATACAGATCTTTTACCTTCTTGATAAAATGTACACCTAAGTAATTTTTTTCTATTTTAAATGGTATTTTTTTCTTAATTTATTTTACAGATAAATTGCTGTTAGTTTATAGACATGCTGAATTTTGTGTGTTGATTTTGTATCCTGCAACTTTACTGAACTCATTTATCAGTTCTAATGGTCTTTTCATAGAGTCATCAAGATTTTTTTTGTACATAAGATCATGTCATCTGCAAGTAGAGACTATTTCACTTCTCCTTTTCCTATTAGGATGCCTTTTACTTCTTTTTCTTAACTAATTGCTCCAACTACAATATTAGAGATTTTGAGTATGACTATCTATCACTTATACCATTGAATTTTTTATTTTCACTTTTTTTGGGGTCAATTGGCTGCCTTTTCATTTCAGCATAAGAGTTTCCTTTAGTAATTCCTGAAAGGCAGACCTAATGGTGATAACTCCTGTAGCTTTTTCTTTTTGGGGGAAAGTTTTCATTTCTTCTTCATTTCTGGAGGACAGTTTTGCCAGCTAAAATGTTGTTGATCGACAGTTTTCTGTCTTTCAGCACTCTGAATATATCATCCCAGTCTCTCTTGGCCTGCAGCGTTTCTGCTAAGAAACCTGCGAGAGCTGTTTCGGGGATCCCTCAAATATGGTAGATGTCATCTCTTACTGCTTTCAGTATTCTTTGTCTTTAATTTTTGACAATTTATTATAATGCATCTTGGTGAACTCTTTTTTGGGTTGAAATTGGCAATCTCTAATCTTCATATATGCAAATGTTGTCATCTGTCCTTTGTCTAAGAAATTTTCAGTCATTATATCTTTAAATAGGGTTTCTAGATATTTTTCTGTCTCCTCTCCTTTCATGTCCTTGGTAATTTCCCAAAGCTTTCTTCATTCTTTTTCATTCTATATATTTTTTTCCCCTCTGACTATATAGTTTCAAATCTTCTGTCTTTGAGCTCACAGATTCTTTCTTCTGCTTAATCAAGTTTGTTTATAAAACTTTCTATTAAATTTTACAGTACAATCATTGTATTCGTTATCTTTGGAATTTCTATTTTTTACTTTTTCTATTTCTTTGTCAAGCTTCTTATTCTGTTCATGAAGTGTTTTCCAAACTTAATTTCATTTTCTATTTGTATCTTCTTGTAGTCCCCTGAACTTCTTTAGAATAATTATTCTGAACTTTCTGTCAGTCATTTCATTGTTCTCCATTTCCTCTGGTTCCATTACTGGTGTTTTATTAGTTTTTTTGGTGGTGTCATAGTTCCTTGATTCTTCATAATCTTTATGTCCTTACAATGAAGTTTGAGGAAATGCTTGATTTGAGGAGATGGCCAACTCATTACCTTACAGGTCTTCTTTGGTGATAATAGACCTTACTGCTTAGTCTAGCCTGAGAGTCTGCATGGGCCACCTGGTAGCAACACAAACAGACAGAACTTGGTGTTAGTTTCTCTAGCTAGGTTGTTTCTTGTGCTGTGAGGTCAAGTAGTATTGCTGGCCAGGCTTCATGGTCCAGTAAGACCCTGGCTGGATTCTGCTATCACGTGGGACTGCTGGCTAAGCTCTGCAAACATCTCTTATCAGGCAAGGTTGCCGGGTGTTCTCCCTGGCTGAACTGTACTGTTGTTTGGAATCTGTAATTGGGTAGGACCATGTGATGGGTTCCAAGCCTGGGTGAGGTCTCTGGGGTTCTGCTTGGCCATATGAGATGGGCAGAGTAGAGGGCTGTGCTCTACAGATGAGTGTGGACTTGGGCTTGTCTACCAGCCTAGGGCAGGCTTTAGCAAAGACCAAGGTTTGGTTGAGTTCCTGCTCTGCAGCTGAGATTAGGCAGTGCCAGATGCTCTCTCCATGAGTAATCACTGACCTGCAGTTGCTTCCCAGTCTAGGGAAGACTTAATGTGAACACCAGATCTTAGTAGGATCATGTCTCCACTGCTAGGGATGAGCAATGCCAGATGCTTCCTCTGCATGTAACAACTGATTTACGGTTGCCTTTTGACCTAGGGAAGATTTAATGAGATTACCTGGTCTGTAGAGGGAAACTAACTAGGGATTCAAGCCTGTAAGACTTGTTGATTGTGTTTTCTGTAGTGTGATCCTATAGTGTGATGTAGCATGGTGCCGTTGGCTAGTTTCTCTGGTGTGGCACTGCTGCTGGCCAGATTACAGGACAACCACCAAGATCCACAAGCTGGTCACTGTGAGCCCCACCTCCCATTCTTTGTTTCTTACTGACCTCAGGTGGTCTATCCCTGCTAGTACTCCTAATGTTTCCTATGGAATGAGACAGAAGTGAGCCTCCTGCAAAGGGTCCCAGAATGGTGGGAAAGCCGAATGCCCACCTCAAACTCACTCTTCCCACTGTAGAAGCCATGGGTTAAGAGGGACCTTTGTGTGTGGGGTGGGGTGCCAGATTGGAGGAGGGGTCATCAAAGAGAACTGTTCATCTTACTGTTTGATTGTGATTTTTCTAGGTTGTATAGTCCAAGAGAGTGTCTCAGCCTCTCTTCAGAGTTCTGGAATATTCAGGATGGTATTCTTGTCTGTGGACAGTTGCTAGTTGGATTTCTGCAGGCAGGGAGGGGGTGAGTGAAGTCATAAAGCTTCTATTCTGTCCTCTTTCTGACGTCATTCTCCACACCTTGAATGCTTAAGTCCACTCTCTTTGCTTCCAGCACTACTGACCTCTCCCTTGGTTTCTTTCCCCTTTTTTCTAGGTCTCCCCACTATAAAACCACCTTCTGATGATCTCATTCATTTTGTCCATTGCTTTCTCCGTGTGTCCTTCCGTGCTGTTTGCTTAGCCCTTAACAACGTGTCTCCTGCCTCCACCAATCAAAATAGGTTTCTCAAAGTTGAAAACATAACCGACTTTCCAAATCATCTGGACATTTCTCAGTTTTTACCCTGCTTAATACCTCTGTGGTGGTCTGATAATCTACATCTGCTTGACTCTCTTGGCTTGTGCTTTTCCTGTTCCTGAGCTGTCTTGGTTCTCCTCCCCTCTCTGATTGCTCCCTTGACTCTCCTCTGCCACCTATGACTTACATTGAGTGGTTCATCCACCTTTTTCTTTTGGCCCAGTTGTGCTCCCTTTGGAAATTCTCTCCACTGTCCATGCCTCAACAGTCATCTTGAAATGAATCCCACATCTTTGTCCCCAATCCAACCTTTCCCTGAAGATCACAGAATCTCACAGTAGAAAGCAGCCTTAGAAATAATTTAGTTAATTCTCGTACCCCATGCGTGAATCCTCTTTACTGAGTAAAGCAAATGAACACATGCCACCATGCTTTGTAAACTGTGACCTAGTCCTGTATTTCCAATTGCTTGAGCATCTCCACATGATTGTTATTCAAACCCTTCAGCCTTAATACCCCCAAGTGGAATTTATTATCTTTCTCAGAAACTGTCTTCTTTTCTGTGAAAGGTACCGCTATGATTTTAGTCACAGGCTTGAGATTTGGGGGTCATATTAGACTTTTGTTCTAATTAATATGATTTATTTTTCATAGAAGTTTTAGGTTAACAGAAAAACTGAGCAGGAAATACAGAGTTCCCACATACCTCCCCCTATGCACTCCTCCCATTCCCACACTCTCATTCACCCCACCATCAACACCCCACATTTTCTGTGATCAATGAACCTACATTGGCACGTCATCAACCAATGTCCATGGTTTACCTTTGGATTCACCCCTGGTGTTGTATAGTCTATGGATTTTGACAACTGTATAGTGGCATATATCCACCATTTATCATACAGAAGAGTTTCACTATCCTGAAAATATTCTGTGCTGTTTATTCATCCTTTCTTCCCCTAAATTACTGGCAATCACTGATCTTTTTATTCTCTCCATAGTTTGCCTTTTTTTAGAATGACATACAGTTGTAATAATATAGTATGTAATCTTTTCATATTGCCTATTTTCACTCAGCAATATGCATTTCAGATTCCTCTATGCCTTTTTGTGGCTTGATAGCTTATCTCTTGTTAGTGCTAAATAATATTCCATTGTCTGTACATCATCACAGTTTATTTATCCTACTGACGGCCATCATGGTTGCTTCCAAGTTTTGGCAATTATGAATAAAGCTGCTATGAGCATTCATGCGCTGGTTTTAGAATATTTTTTAAAAATCCCCTATAAACTCCACATCCAGTAGTAAAAAAGTGTACATGTGTTTAGTAGGTCTCCCCACTGTAAAATCACCTTCTGATAAGCAGGGCTTGAAACACCTAAAGTATACTATCACATTTGATGCATGTATTATAATTTCCTAACTATTGAATAGAAAGCAGTCTGAAAATAAGAAGGACTCATCTGAGGCCATGTAGCATGGAGATAAAAGAGCAAGAAATTGAGTTCCTTAAACATCCCTCGGTCCCTCCAAGTGGTCAAATCCTAATACTCTGTGTCTTAAATTCACCCTTCCATGTCCAATGTCATGAGTGTGGTTTAGAAAGGACTTAACCTTTCAATGAACTCTTACAGCACTCTCTAATCAGAGACACTGTTCCTGGTCTACCAGAACCCCCCTTAATTTCACTTCATTAGCCACATTACACTGTGTCTAAATAGACAATCTCATCACGTCCCTGCTTCGGTGTCCCTTTCTTTCCTACTGAATAAAGCCCAAATGCTTCACTACGGCATTCAGAGTCCTCCAGCCTGGTGCCTTCACCTCTCTTTAGTCCCTATGCATTTTCTAAATCATAAACAGTCACAGTAACACCCTCAACCTTATCTGTCATCTTTCTAATTTGTGACTCTAATCCTTCTGCCATGGGGACCCCTCCTGTGTCACCTTCACTGACTGATTTCAGCATGTGGCTTCTGGTTCCAGGTAGCACAGAGAGGAAAAAAGCGCTCAGAAAGGGTCCCCAGCTGCTCACTGCTTGTCATCAAAGAATTTGGGAGTATAAAATAATGCCCCAAGTCACTCTCCCAGCATTCTGCAGTTATGTTCATGCATAAACTAAAAATAAAAAGGGGTGGGGGTATAACATCACCATTAAAATTACTGACTGCTTATTATTATTTTTTTGGTTCAAAGAAATAAAGAGGGAGGGGCAATTAATTCACTGAAACATTACCTGGGTCTTTTTCCCAGGGTCTGTCCCAATTAGACAACACTGTGGGGGTCTTTCCACCTATTTATCTGTAGAGTTATAGAAAAATTCTTCGAAGGCAAACTTTTCACACACAAAAACAAATAAATAAAAAGGAAAAAAGAACTTTACACAATGCATGTTAGAAGAAATGCATTGCAATGAATAAAATGAGTTCAGGATTTCCTGAAACATAATTACTTGTTCTGTATAGACTACATTAACATTTTAATTTTGCTTACAAAAAGACACATACTTTTGAATCTCAGAATATAAATAAAATCAAGCTCTAGAATGAAAGGATTCATGTCAAATATAAAATACCTTATAATCCTCAAGAAAATAATTTCAGGTATTGTTGGATGACACCTTTTTAGTGCTACAGAATTTATTTTCTCCAGATATGAAAAAGAGATTTTTAAAACTATTTCTGTCATGCTTTGTAAAGGTCTTTGGCTAAAAGATCATAGTTATTTCTTATATGATAGAGAAAATAAACATGATAGGATCTTTTATTTTAATAGCAGTTTTATGGCAAGAAAATCCCAGAACAAGATAGAGTGTTTAAAATGACTCCTTATTTGAGTTGTTTTCAGGATCAGAAGTATGTGCTAAATTTTCATTGTTATTGCCATCACCTCTCCCACCCTCCCTCAACAATTTCTCAGCATATGTTAAAGAACTAAAGTGAGATTTAAATATCTGCCATCTGGAAATGCATTTGAAAACTTTTCCACATTTCCAAGACCGGTATGAACAAACGTTTCTTGCATGTGTCTTTAATGCTAACTAATTCAAATGGTTTTCAGAACAACAGGTATTTAAATTATAGAAAGTTCCAGCAGCAAAGTTTTGTTTTGTTTTTGGTCCTGTGACGGACCTCTCAAATTGACAGCCTACAGGTTTTAAATATATAAATAGAATAGTTTAGCATTTCACGGTTGGACTCTAAATTCAGCTTCTAAGTCAAAATTAGCCTGGCATACTCCTTGAATTACTCATGAAATACAATATAAACGACAGGTTTGTGTACAAGGTACCACCTGCTTGGCAATCTTATCACCTCCTTTAACTCATAGATAGTCAGTGCTTCTCTACAGTCCCAATTACTCAGGTCGGTCATCCACACAACACTGTCTTCTCAGTTCCTGGGTCAAAGAAGGTTTACTGGTTTTCATTTTATTTTGTTTTATTGGTCAACAGCAAGACAAATTCTTAAAATCTTTCATGCATACATTTTGTAGATTTCTCTGTGTTAGGCTTGACTGCTCCATTGCCTGTGGTATACTTTCACTGAATCCCTGGTCAGTGAGAACATTTAAAGGTATTTTTCTCTTCTTCCCCTTCTCCCACTCCCCAGCAAGTAAGTTTCATTTAGGCAACTTAGACATAAGCACATTTGACGCAATTCTGCATTCTAAGGTGCCGAATTCATGCAAATGGGTGCTGAATTCAGCTTAATCTCTGCTAGCCAAGCCTTGTGCCCATGGATCTGGGTCTGCTTAGAGAATATTTCAAATTCTCCCAGAAGCACCTTCCTAAGTGGCCTGGCTCTGGAAGACACTGCTCCTTTCTTTGCTCTGTTTATAATGCCTTTCCTACTGTCTAAGGGACTGAAAGATTATGGACAGAAGCTCTTCATGATCTAAACTGTTTAATTTGGTTAGATTATTGAGTAAGATCCATGAAGGATTGAGAGTGAGATCCTGGGTAGACTGGACCCATTGCACTGGATGTGAAAATAAACAAACATACACTGTGGTTTGGCTGTGTCAAGGAAATCCTGAGCTGGGTGGTAGCAAAAGTGATAAAAACAGATTTTATTTAGGACTATTGCAGTTGAGGAAAAGAGACCTCAGACTACTGGGCTCAATTCCAAATATACAAGGGTAAGTAAGAATTTATAGCCAAGGAGCAGACTAGGGGTCATTAGATGGAAAATTACTAAGAGAAAACATCAAGGGTAAGGTGGGATTCTGGCTAAACCAACCCAACAGGATTTTGGCTAAAGGCAGGCCAGGGTGATCAGACATCACCTAAGGACTGGGGAGGAGGAAGAACCTGATCAGAGATATCAAGGGTGGAGAATTCCAACTTAGCAGAATTCTTGTTAAAGTTGGATAATAAACATGGAAATCCCAAAATCTAGGCCTACTTGAAAAAGAGCTCAGAGGAACCCAAGTAGAGTTTGGTCAAGGAGAGAATATTTGTCAGCTGTTCTTTAGTTTGGCTTCCTATTCTAGCAAAGCATTGCTGTCTGCTCACAAACACTTATTGAACGGCATCTGAGGGGTCAGAAGGTAACAAAGGAAAATAGACATCATCACTAAATCTGCCCCTCCCCTTGGCTGCTGGGACCTTTTATTCCTCTGGCTAACAATGGAAGTAGAGTACATGAAGAATTCCTTGCCTGCACACTGGAACACTAAGCATATGGATTGCATCAGAAGAACATCTGACAAAAGTTACAGATAATTCCACTTCAAAGATAGCTATGCTTTCCATTTTCAAATGCTTTAATTATTTGGTCCATATGCCTGTCTCCCCAACACAGGCCCTTGGGGAAACAGATGTGTCCCTTTGCCACAGGTAGAAGCCCAACACTTGGGAATCAGGCTGTCAGTAATGCCCCATGCCAAAGCCCCTCTGTCCCTGGTGCCTTACATCAATACTCCATGCATGTGAGAAACTGTGAATGAAAGAAACTTTTGTGACAGTGTGCAGAACTCAATGGGGAAACCATGAGACCTTAGCTGAGCCATGCAGCCTCTAACTGCCCACCCTGTCCCCTGCCTCCCGCCATCAGTGAACACAGGAGATTTTGCATTGCAATACTTGCTCCATGCCTCATCTAGCAGAATGCTGGGACAGCAGTTGGAGTGACAACAATTGGAGGCCCAGCAAATGTGCAAAGTCATTGGTGCCAGGGTAAGGGAATAAGGGGTGATGGAAGAGTAAGGCCTCTTTACACAGGCAAACATGGTCTCTGGGTCAGCTGATACAAAATGTGAACCAAGTCTTATGATCCTTTTGCACCAGGGTTTGTTCTGCAGGCTGGCAGAATGACAGCTCTCTGGAAGCCTTAGATCTTTCAGCTTATGTTCTTCTTTCATGGTTTTACTCTCCCCCTACACTTAGAAAAAGAACATATGGACTTTGTTAAAGAGGCTGTTGTGGAATGTATAGAGTGACAAAGGCAATATATGCAAAATGCACCCTTAAAAATGTCACAGGATTGGCTTAATGGCTATATACAGACGGGAGGAAGGTGATGCCTTGGGAAACTTTTTGTTTGGTTGGCAGGCTCTGCCAGTTACAGCTCATTTCTTAACCCAAAGGCAAAATACCATTCACTGACCAAGCACGTTTAAAAACTCCAGTATAAAAAAAATACTTGGAGCATATAGCATTTTTCTCATTCTAATATCTTCTTTTTCATTCTGTATCTCCAAATGATGAATGAACGAAGGCTGATTTAGGAATGTAGAGTGGCTAAAATGTTAGAGAGAAAAAAACACTGTCAAATTGAGAATTTTTTTATTACATTTTTGAGATTCTTTTTCTTAAGTACTTTTCATTCTATAGCAAGTCCAAACTTTTCTATATCACCTAAACAAAGTGTGGCAAAAATTTTCTTGAATAGCATTATCGAAGATGTTGCTCTACTCAAGTGATTGTCAAAAGCAATTAGCTAAACTTGTTTCTGCCAACTTTCCATCTAGATTTTTAATGCTGCAATGAACTGAATTCTATTTTCTCACCTCACATTCTCATAAGTGTAAGAATCTGATCCTTAGTAGAATGAGAATGGAAAGTGTCTGTAGATATTGTCAAACTCATCATATACTGAGCCTAGGAATAAAGAGAGGCAATTTGAGTGTACCAAGCGCTTTCCTCTATTTGTTCATTGTACCACTATTTATTGTATACCTACAATGTACACTAGCACTGGCCAATAGAAATATGTGTCTCACAAATTTTAAATTTTCTAGTAGCCACATAAAAAAGAAACTAGTGATGTTAATTTTAATTTATCTTATTATACCCAATAAATCCAAAATATCCTTTCAATACCTAATCAATTATAAAAACTGCTGAGATATTTTACATTATTTTTTTAATACTGTATTCAAAATCTAGTTTGTATTTTATACTTTCAAGGCATCGTGCACATTTCAAGTGCTCAATTGTTATGTTATATATGGTTACCGGCTACCATGTTGGACAGCACATTTCTGGACAACTGAACGAAACCAAACCACCACTGGGCTTTCCTGCCTTCCTTACTTGTTTACTCTGTTTTTTCTGCCAGAATGTCTTCATGCAACTTCACTTCTTCCATACATTAATTCACACAATTAGAATATATTAAACCTCAGCTTATGGCAATATGGCAGAATCATGAGCTTGAAATACTTCTCTTCTGAAACCCCAAGAAATGCTTGCTAAAATATAACACATATTCTTTAAAATGCATAGTTATGATTATAGGAACAAAAAGAAAATTTCCAGAGCCAAAGCTGTAGAGAAAACTCAAAACTGGAGAGATGATAGAGGGGCTGGTACCCAAGTCACCAATGCATGGGCCCAAGCTAACTGAGAAGCCTGGCTTTCACATCGTAAGAAATGAGGCTGGTCAGATGCTCAAGACATGAGTTGCAGTTCATATCCATCTCTAGCAAAGGGGCTGCATAGTGGTATACCCACAGTGAAACACTGAATCAGAACAAGCATTCTCCCTCAATCACATGAAGGCAACAAGCATAAGCCTGACTATCACAGCTTGATCTCTGAGTAGAGATTTTTTTAAAAAAAATCTCTTAAAATTCTTATCTCTGGGTTTCTCCCCATTTAGGGTTGGAATTCAAATGTAAACTAATGTGTCAGACATTAAAATGAATTTGTTAGAAATTTAAATGAACATGTCAACACATGTGTATCCCAGAAAGCAAAAGCAAACACAAAACATCTCATGCAGGATATACCTTCATCCCAGGGTACATCAGATGACCACTGGTTAAGCATCACCAAACATGAACTCATGATACCAAATTAAAAAACAAATGAGAAAAGAATGAGCCCTGGGCAAGAATTCTCTGTCAACCTACAGTAATTCAAAAGGTCACAATCTAACTTATGTATTTATTTTTAATTTACTGCAGTTTTATTGTCAATAGCAAAAGATTGGAAAAATGTAAATGTCTATCAGTGGGGAAAGGTTGAATAAATTTTGGTGTATTTTGATCCATATATATATACACATACACACACACTGCAAAAATAAACACTGGAAGAATAAATCAGAAGCTAATCAAAATAGTCACCCATGAGGCAGAAGGGAGCAGAATTGATCGAGATGCATGGAATTTCAGAACTTAATTTAAAGAGAGTATATTTAAGTGCACAGTGTGAGGGCAGCCATTTGGGGAGCAGAGCCAACCAAAGAATGGTGACCAGTGCTCCCACTGTGGGGAAAAATGAGAAGGTTTTATATGAACAAAACAGAGGTGCTGAACAGAATTACATTTTCCATACAAGGCTAACTACAGATAATAGGACTTGATTGGCTACTATTAATTATACTCTAAGGGGTTTCTTTAACATTCTATTGTAATCAGGTAACAGTCACCAGGTCATTTAGTCTAGGTTTGAATAAAGAAAAGGAGTGTGGTTAATGTATAACATCTCAACACAAAAGTCAGAAAGCCATGGTCATGCATCAGAGAAGAAAAAACAGTTCTGTTGTGCGAGTCAGCTTTCAGCTCTTAATTTTTCTCTTTGGCATAATAAACTTGGAAAGTCCCAAAACCTTATTTTCTTTTTACATGCTGACAAAACAAATAATAGAATTAGAACTCCTTAAGAAATTCTGATAATAGAAATATTGTAGAAAGCTTGTAAAATAAGTACATCTAAGATATAATATTGTTAAAAGAAGTTGTCAAAAACATAAGAAAAAAACAAAGACTATAATAAGACCAGACAGGTTAAAATGAGTAACCAAATTATACTTAAAATGATGGATATAGTCATTCAAAGACTTCAATATCTGGATTAAATGGTTACCTAAACCCAATTTGAAGAGAAAACTACTGAACTGCTAGAAAATGGTCTATAATTCTATAACTAGATAAACTATCATTTAAGAATTCTGTTGAATTAAAAGCATTTTCAGGCAAAGATTAACAGTTTTCCACTAGAAGATCCTTGATAAAAGAAAGAAGCCAAATACATAAAAAAGAAATGAAGTGTGAGAAGGAATGGGGAATAAAGAAATTGGTAAATATGAATTTGTATATAAACAAGCATCAATTATTTAAAACAGGTATAATCATAAAACTCATTTGGAAGGCACAAAGTAAATCTACCTAAGAAAACAATAATATGAGAGACAGATGATTAGAGTTAATGGGTTCTAAGTTTCTTTCAAGAATAGGATGCTTATTGGCTTTAAACTTTAAGATCATATATGCATGCTAAAATTTTAAGGGTAAAATTAAAAATTGTAATACTTTTTATCTTTAAGATAGAGAGGAAATTAAAGAGAGGTGCTAGACACTGAATGCTTGTGTCTTTCCAAGTTCAAAGTCCCTAATTCCCAATGTCATATATGGGCAAGTAGGCCATGAGGGTGGCGCCCTCATGAAAGGAATTAGTGCCCTTCTAAGAAGAGAAAGGAGGGAGTTTGCTTCCCCTTGCTCTTTGTCTGCCATGTGGGTACACAGCAAGAAAGCACTCTCTGCAGCCAGGAAGAGGGTCCTTACCAGTAACCAAATAGGCTGGCAACTTGATCTTGGACTTCCCAGACTTCACAACTGTGAGAAATAAATTGCTGTTTAAGTTACCCAGTCTATGGCTATAACAGCCCAAGATGAGGGGACAAAGTAAAACCAATGATAATATTACATGTCAGGCACTGTACTAGACACTGGAATCCCTAGAATAAACAAAACAATTATCAAGGAGAAATATTTATGATACACTGAGAAAAGACACAAGTGAGTGCATACTGCAGAGAAAGACTTATCCTGCATAGAAAATTCAGGGAAGGACTAACAAAAAATTCCTACAGCAGTGCTGTTGACTAGAAGTATAATGCAAGGTGTAAGTCAACAGTTCAATAGTTCCAGTGACTAGTGACAACTACACTGGGTCACACTGCAGTTCCCAATCTGATATTCTGCCTATCAGTGTACCCAAGGACACTTAGGTGGGGTGCATAATGCATTTTTTCTGTGGTCAATTGAGTATGGCAAATATTAGTATGAACAAACTTAAGCTGAGCTTCTAAGAACCTTCAGTACACATATGCTCCAAGGGGGTAATATGGTATTAGGTATAATGTTTCACAAATGTATTTGCTCATGTAGTGCTTTTGTTCTACAGCATACCTGTTAAAGTCTCCCTGAAAAATATGCAATGAAATATTGTTTGAGGAACTCTGGTTTCAGCCACATGAAACAATCAAAGAAAATGGCAAGACATGAAGTTGGAAACCTGGGCAAATATCAGATCAGAGTTTTGTCTAATAAGTTAAGAAGTTGGGATCTTGTACTAGTGACAAGAAGCTCTGAAGATATTTGAGCAGTGAGAGTGAGACATAACACCTCTTGGTTTCAGACATGGCCAGATGAAGCTGTCACTCCCTAGACCAGATTTGAGAAGATTCCTCATGATGATTTTTCTTGGGTTTTCCCCAGTTAAACACAGAAAAAGCCAGCTTCCTTCCGGTCAGCTGATCACGCAGCCATTCCTTTTCAGTAGGTCTGCCAGCTGAGGAGAAAGGAGTCACAGACAACTGAGGAGGAAAATAAGTCCCCAAAATGTAGAGAATTCAGGTCATGGAGAAGTTTCCCTGATTCTGGAACCATCTTGGTTCAAAATGAATAGAGTATGTTCATAAGTCATGATAAATGACATTTTCTGGAATGCATGACTTAGAACACAGGCTCTAAGTGTTGTATAAACAATGATTTTATTTTTTTTCTAAAAAAAAGTATTTTATTTTTTGAATAGGTTACATATTCACATTGTTCAAGTTACATACACACACACACTCACAAATTTATGCAGTGAAAAGTCTCAATTCCACTCTTAGTCTTCCTCTGCCTGGTTCCCATCACCTCTGTAGCAGGGACTTGTAGCTGGTATCTAAACCTGCTTCCTGGCTGGGTGCAGTGGTTCATGAGGGCAATCCCAGCAATTTGGGAGGCCGAGGTGGGTGGACTGCTCGAGCCCAGGAGTTTGAGACCTACCTAGGCAACATAGCAAAACCTTGTCTCTACGAAGAAATACAGAAAAAAACTGGGCATGGTGGTGCATGCTTGTAAGGTCCTAGCTTCTTGAGATGCTGAGGTAGAAGGATCACCTGAGCCCAAGAGGCTGCCATGAGTCGTGATTGTTGTGATCATGCCACTGCACGCCAGCTGGGGTGACAGAGTGAGACTCCAACCCAGACAAACAAACAAAAACCCTGCTTCCTCGTCGTCTTGTCTGTGGTTAGACTACATTTTCCAGCCTTTCTTGCAATTAGATATGGCCATGTGATTAAGTCCTGGTCACTTCCCAGTTTGGCCTACAAAAACCTTTCACATGACATCCTCCCTCTCTTTTCCTATCTACTGTTGACACCCATGGTAACCTCAGAAGCCATGTAACTTAAGGAAGGTGAGGCCTCCATCAGACTTGGCCCCTGAGTGACTGAATGAAGCAGAGTACTCTTGCTGTCCCCATTGCATGGAATGTATGAATATACTCAAAACATTTTAACCAATCTTTTACTCATGTACATTTGGATTAAACACTGATTTTCAATTTTTCCTGCACTCGTGTTCCCAAAGATCATTAGATAGTTAATGAGTTTGGGATATATCCTTTGTATTCCTGCTTGATCTGGATAACTATCTAGTTCAGAGTAAATCTGACAAGAATTTGAAGCTAGAGTATAGCAGATGATGGATTTCAGGGCTGGAAATACTCTCTACTGATGGAAACCCTGTTGAAATCTCACTTTTCACAGTGTTGGGATAAGCTGGAACCAAACAACCCCTCTGTAGAATTAATCATATTACTGCGTAAAGCATTAGACAACTGCCTCATTCAAATGTTACTGATGTCATGTGAAAAAAAAAGGTTGATGGTTTCACATTTGGCCTTCATTAAGAGGTAGTGGCTAAAATTAGTCAGAATCCTTAGTGATTAATCTTTGATATGCAAGGCCACAAATGACAATCAGTCACTTAGCTAGCTATTTCTTATGGACCCTTCTGAAGAACTAGAGCATGCCTCAAAAACCATTTGCTTAGTGACTTAACTAGAGTGCTTGCTTTTGCCAATAGCTTGGCAATTTAAAAAAGAATAAAAGCCCGTTCCCCACTGGAAAATTCTGGAATTTTGCCATAATCATTACAGACAGTGCTCTTAGAAAATTCCAGCTTTATGGCTCTCTAGGCAAATGGAGTATGAATTTTCCTGTCAGTAGAGAACACCAAAAAGACAAAGTAAGACAAGAAAGCATCAATGCAGTATGTACCATGCTCTTTAATGTTATTCCTTAAAATTAAATAACAGCTATGGTTTTGCAATTTATTTTCCAGCAGGAACTGTTGAGTATTTGAGGCTCTGAACATTAGTGTTGCTGCTGGGATTATGGTAAAAATAAAGTGTTTTCTAAATTTAAAAATTTTAATAAATTTTATAAAATTTCCCAAGGTAATCTTGACAGCTCACTTTATTTCATGTTTTCCAGTAGTGAAAATACAATTTCAAATAAAAAAATAAACTTGTCAGTAAAATCCATGTACTGAAAGGTAGGCAATTATTCATTGGGCTTTCTTTGATAAAAATGGACATTAATTTAGGAAAGATTTTGAAATTAGCAATCCAAAATAGCATATTTACCAAGACCAATATCATTTATTAAAATATGCAATAATTGCTAACAATTATTTATTTTCTCAGTGTTCAGGAAGAATTTGAGTCTAAGAATGGGTGACCTAGATATTTTTACAGCTATTCTCACAGTCACCCAAGATCTAGCTGCATTTTAATGAAGAAGCTGACTATATATAACTTGTGAACACATTGATATTCCCTGAGATGAAAGGTTCTGTAGAAACCACACAATGCACATATTTCCTAGAAAAAAAAAAAGCAAGTTTTTCCCTGGGTTCTAACTGGTGACTAAGTCTGTCATTTCATTGATAATTTATAGAAATAGGTTGTTTTTGAAATTCCAAGAACTTCCAGATTGTCCCTGCTGGTACAGCTTATATTTTCTCAAATACCATGGGAAAGGTTATACAACACAAACCAGATGGCCTACTTTATACACTCAGAATTCGGTACATCAGACTTATGGTCAAAGCGCCCCCCCCCCAACTCTTCTTCAATTTGTGGAGAGCTAAAATCAGAGTACTCTAACACTTTATACACAAGTACAGTTAACAATAAGGAATATGCTACGTTTCTTACTAAAGCTTTAGTATATAGAAAAGTTGAGAAGTATTGCCCTTATTATTATTGGTTTTATGGAAACTGGATAACCTTAACACAGAACTGGATCTCAAGTCAGTACTTACGTGGGCAGGAGAAATTACTGGTTATGCCTCAGCAGACCAGGCAAAGAGAATTCCTTTAGAAATTATGGCATTAAATGTTAAAACCAATCTGATTGGTCAATAGAGTGAAAAGACAACCTACAGAATGGGAGGAAATATTTGCAAATCATATGCCAAATAAAGACTTACTAACTAGAAAATATAAAGAACTCCTACAACTCAACAACAAAAACCCAAATAACTCAATTACAAAAATAGGCAAATAACTTGGGTAGACATTTCTCTAAAGATGTCATACAAATGACCAATAAACATATTAAGAGATGCTCGATATCACTAATCATTAGAGAAATGCAAACCAAGACCATGAGATATCACTTCACACCCACTATAATGGTTATTATTAGAACTCAAAAAAGCAGAAAATAACAAATGTTGGTGAGGATATGGAGAAATTAAAAACTTGTGCACTGTTCATGGGAATGTAAATTGATACAGGTATGGAAAACAGTATGGCATTTCTAGAAAAATTTAAAATAGAATTATCACATGACCCAGAAATCATCTCACTTCTGGGTACATACACCCCAAAATTGAATGCAGAGTTTGGAAGAGATATTTGCAAATGCATGTTCATGGCATCAGTATTCATAATAGCCAAAATATGAAATCAACCTAAGTGTCCATTGAGAGATGAATGGATAAACAAAATGTGATATAAACATACAGAGGAATATCGTTCTGTCTTAAAAAGGAAGGAAATCCTATCATGTTACAATATGGATGAATCTACAGGACATTATACAAATAAAATAAGATAGTCATAAAAGACAAATAATGTATGATTCCACTTATATGAGGTATATAAAGTCACAGAAATAGAAACAGAAATAGAAAGTAAAATGGTAGGTTGGGGGTAGGGGAGAATGGGGAATTGTTTAATGGATATAAAGTTTCAGTTTTGCAAGATAAGGTTCTAGAGGTCTATTGCACAGCAATGTGAATATACTTCACACTACTGAAATACACACTTTAAATGATTAAGGTTGTAGATTTTATGTTACATGTTTTTTACCATAATTTTAGCATTTTAAAATATTTTTTTAACAACCAGTTTATTAACCAGTCCAAGAAACTACCACAGTTATGAAAATGCCATTAGAACTTGTGGCTCTGATCCAGAAATAAATCCACACACTTACAGTCAATTGAGCTTTGACAACGATGCCAAGAACACATAATAGAGAGGACACAGTCTCTTCAATAAATGGTGACGGGGAAACTGGATAGTCACAAGCAGAAGAATGAAAGCGGACCCTTATCTAGCACCACATAGAAAAATAAATTCAAAATGGATTGAACAGTTTTAGATGTGATACTGCTGAACTACTAAAAGTAAACATAGGAGAAAAGCTACCTGACATTGACTTGGGCAAAGATTGTTTTGAATAAGAGCACAGAAACGTAGTCAACAAAAGCAAAAATGGACAAATGGTACCACATTAAACTAAAAAGTCTGTGGACAGAGTAAAGACAAATTATGGCATGGGAAAATATATTTGCAAACCTGACATCTGACAAAGGGTTAATAACTAAAATATATAGAAACCTAAAAGTAATAAAGTAAGCTACCCAATTAAAAATGGCCAAAGGCACTTTATAGATATTTTACAAAAGAAGATATACAAATGGTCAATAGGTATACACAAAAAAGTTCAGTGTTACTAATCAGAGAAATGCAAATCAAAACCGCAATGAGATAATATTTCATACCCGTTAGAATGGCTGTTATCAAAAAAGATAAAGATAAGTTTTGGCTAGGATGTAGAAGAAAGAGAACCCTTATAAACTGCTGGTAAGAATGCAAGCTAACACAGCCACTATGGAAAAGAGTATGAAATTCATCAAAAAACTGAAATCACACTATATGATCCAGCAATTCTATTTCTTATATATATATCCAAAGGAAATGAAAATCAGTGTCTCAAAAAGAAATCTCCACTCCCACTTTCACTGCAGCATTACACTAACTAATATATGAAATTAATCTGAGTATCCATTGACAGATGAATGGATAAAGAAAATGTGTGGGGTATATATAAAATGATGATTGCTGGGCACTGCGAGGTTGAGGAAAAATGGGAGACGCTGGTCCAAGGGTACAAAGTCTCAGGTAGATAGAAGGAATACATTCTAGGATGAGATCGTGAACTTAATTATCAAACCTCATGTGAGAGGATGAATATGTTAACTGGGTTAGATTGTGTTAACGATTTCACAATGGTATATCAAAACATCACATTGTACACTGTAAATATATATAACTCTTATTTGTCAATTATGCCTAAATAAAGCTCTGTGACGGCTCCTAAAGAGCAGAGTTAGTTGCTTGTCATCTGACCAAGATAATCTTTCATGTACAGGTCTATCTCAGAGTTATTGCAGACTTAGTTCTACACTATTGTCACAAGGCAAATATTGCAAGAAAGCAAGTCACACAAATGTTTTGGTTTTCCAGAGCATGTAAAAGTTGTTTATGCTATAATGTAGTCTATTAAGTGTGCAATAGCATTATGTCTAAAAAAGGTGCATACCTTAACTAAAAAATACTTTATTGCCAACAACTGCTAACAATCATCTCAGTCTTCATTGAATCATCTTCTTTTTACTGGTGGAGGGTCTTGGTTGACGCTGATGGTTGCTGACTGATCAGGGTGGTGGCTACTGAGGGTTGGAGTGGCTGTGGCAATTTCTTAAAATAGGACAACAATGAAGTTTGTTGGTCAATTTACTCTTTTTATACAAAAGATTTCTCTGTAGTGTGCAATGCTGTTTGATAGCACTTTACCCACAGTAGCACTTCTTTCAGAATTGGAATTAATCCTCTCAACCCCTGCGGCTGCTTTATCAACTAGGCTTATGTAATAATTTAAGTCCTTTGTTGTCATTTCAACAATGTCTGCAGCATGTTCACCAGGAGTAGATTCCATTTCAAGAGATCACTTTCTTTGCTCATTCGCAAAAAGCAATTCTTCATCTATTAAAGTTCTATGATGAGATTGATGCAGCAATCCAGTCACATCTTCAGGTTCTACTTCCGATTCTAGTTCCTCCTGCTATTTCCACCACATCTGCATGACTGTCTCCACTGCAGTCTTGAGCCCCTCAAAGTCATCCATGAGGCCAGGCTCGGTGGCTCAGCCTGTAATCCCAGCGCTTTGGGAGGCCGAGGTAAGTGAATTGCCTGAGACTGCGGGTTCGAGACACGCCTGGGCAATGGTGAGACCACATCTCTACAAAAAATCAAAAATTAGCCAGGCATGGTAGCACGTGCCTGTAGTTCCATCTACTTGGAAGGCTGAGGCGGAAGGATCGCCAGAGCCCAGCAGGTAGAGGCTGCAGTGGGCAGGAGCGACAGAGTGAGACTCCAACTCAAAAAAAAAAAAAGTCATTCATGAGGGTTGTATTCAATTTCTTAACTCCTGTTAATATTGATATATTGACCTTCTCCCATGAATCACAAATATTCTTAATGACATCCAGAATAGTGAATCCTTTCCAGAAGGTTTTCTATTTATCAAATTTGCCCAAATCCAACAGTGAAATCCCTGATGACAGGTATAGGCTTACAAAATGTATCTCTTAAATAAGAAGACTTGAAAGTCAAAATCACTCCTTGATCCACTGGCTACATAATTGATGTCATGCTATCAGGCATGAAAACAACATTCAAGTCTTTGAATGGGTGTCCATGTATATTGTCAATGAGAAGCAATATTTTGAAATGAATCTTTTTTTCTAAACAGTAGGTCTCAACAGTGGACTTAAAATATTCAGTTATCAGATGGGCTGTCATCCAGGCTTTGTTGAACACAAGTAGAGTAGATACAACACACTTCTTAAAGGCCCTAGTGTTTTTAGAATGATAAATGAGCACCGGCTTCAACTTCAAATCACCAACTAACAAGAGAGTCGCCTTGTTCTCTGAAGCTTGGAAGATAGGCATTGACTTCTCTCTAGCTATGAAGGTCCTTGATGGCATCTTCTAGTTGAAGGCTGTTTCATCTACATTGAAAATCTTCTGTATAGTGTAGCCAGATTCCCCAGTGATCTCTCTGTATAGTGTAGCCAGATTCCCCAGTGATCTCAACTAGATCTTCTGGATAGCTTGATGCAGGCTCTCCATCAGTACTTGGCTGCTTCATGTTGTACATTTATGTTATGGAGATGGCTTCTTTCTTTAAACTTCATAAACCAACTTCTTCTGGCTTCAGACTTTTCTTCTGCAGCTTCTACACCTTTCTCAGCCTTCACAGAATTAAAGAAAATTAGGGCCTTATTCTGGATTAGGCTTTGGCTTAAGGGAATGTTGTAGTTGGTTTGATCTTCTACCCAGACACTCTAACTTTTTTCCTATCAGTAATAAGGCTGGTTTGCTTTCTTTTCTTTTTTTTTTTTGAGTTGGTGTCTCACTCCGTCGCCCAGGCTGGAGTGCAGTGGCCGCTTCTGGCCACCGCAGCCTCGACCTGCTGGGCTCTGGCGATCCTTCCACCTCAGCCTTCCGAGTAGCCGGAACTACAGGCATGCGCTACCACACCCGGCTAATTTTTTGATTTATTGTAGAGATGAGGTTTCGCCTGCCCAGGCGGGTCTCGAACCCACGGGCTCCTGCAATCCACTCACCTCAGCCTCCCAAGGCGCGGGATTACAGGCTGAGCCACCGAGCCCGGCTTGGTTTGCTTTCTTATCATTCATGTGTTCAGTGGAGTCATGCTTTTGATTTCCTTCAAGAACTTTCCCTTTGCACTCACAACTGAGCTAACTGTTTGGTCCATAAGGCCTACCTTTTTGCCTGTCTTGGCTTTCAATATGCTTTTCCACTAAGCTTAATAATTTCTTGCTTTTGGTTTACAGTGAGAGGCTTGCAACTCTTTCTTTCACTTAGAGGTCATGGTAGGGTTATTTTTTTGTCCTAATTTCAATATTGTTGTGTTTCAGGAAACAGGGAGGAAGAGAGACAGGGAACGGCTGGCCAGGACACATACAACATTTATTAATTAAGTTTGTTGTCTTATATGGGCATGGTTTGTGGCACCCCCAAAACAATTACAATAGTGACATTGAAGTCTAGTGATCCCAGATCACCATACCAGATATAACAACAATGGAAACTTTGAAATATTGTGAGACTTACCAAAATGTGACACAGAGACACAAAGTGAGCACATGCTGTTGAGAAAAATGGTGCCAACAGACTTGCCCCACACAGGGTGCCACAAATATTCAATTTGTAAAAAACTATTTGTGAGGTACAATAAAATGACACACAATAAAAAGAGGCATAATTGTATAATGAAAGAATCTTCTCCTTTACAAATTCTCTATAATTTAGCCAAAAAAGCCATAGCTCCAAGATATTTTAAAGGTTCTAAGGTCATTAGGGCTATTCTTCCTTCCAAAGTTGAGTGAAAAATCAAGGGACATACTGAAAATGATTACTTAAAATTAGGAATGGAGGAAGTGACACATGTTCATACGCTATGAGCCCTCTTGGTATGAGTCAGGGTGCAAAAGACTCCAAATCAGAGCTGCTTTAATCAGAGCTGGGATTGCAGGCACGTACCACCACACCCGGCAAATTTTTGTATTTTTTGTAAAGACAGGGTCTCGTTTTGTTGCCCAGGCTGATCTCAAACTCCTAGCCTCAAGCTACTCTCCTGCCTCAGCCTCCCAAAGTGCTGGAATTACAGATGTGAGCCACTGCTGCTGTTAACAGTTTCGCCCCCACAACCTGCAATCAGAAGTGTGGGGGTTCTCATTACAGCTTATGAATGTTTAGTGGATAAAAGGAGAAAAGAACACCACAGAAGCCAATCATGCATTCAATATCCATGGGGGAAGTCTGTGTGCTCGTATGCCTCAAGGGGCAAAATAAATTTAAATCCCATCACTTGGCACTACTACTTCAGGACGGATTAAAGATATGAGAACATGACAAAAGGAGGCAGGGGTCTTCATTAATTACCCTGCTCAAGGCTATGTCCCTATAGTCATTCAGCTCCTTCATAAGCATGTGTCTAAGTCCACACGATACTTACGACAAGGCGTATAAGACATTTGGTGGTATGCAATTGAAGTGTTAGGCCAAAAAAGAAAGAGAATGAACATTAAGATGAAAACAGTTTTTAAAAAACGTATCTCAGCCAGGCGCACTGGCTCACATCTATAATGTGAGCACTTTGGGAGGCTGAGGCAGGAGAATAGCTTGAGGTTAGGAGTTCAAGACCAGTCTGGGCAACGAAGCGAGACCTTGTCTTTACCAAAAATACAAAAATTAGCCAGGCATGGTGGTAAGCACTTGTAGTTCCTGTTATTTGGGAGACTGAGGCAGGAGGATCACTTGAGCCCAGGAGTTGGAGGCTGTGTGGATGTATGGAGCACTCCAGCCTGGGTGACAGAGTGAAATCCTGTCTCAAACACACACACACACACACACACACACACACACACACACACACACACAAAATGTATTTGGTATGTAGTAGGAAAAGATTTTTCAAGATACTTTAATGGTATCACTTCAATTTAACAAACATGCTGTAGTGTCTATTATAGTATAAAACACCGTCTTAAACATGGGGTCAGGCCTAGGGGGATAAAGAAAACTAAATAATATAATACAGTCTCTGGGTATGTTTGAGTGGTATTTAAAAAGATGAAAGGACTGTCAATAGGTCTAGAAAGCAAGAGGAATTGAGAAGCAGCGTGGGAAGCCAGGAGGCATTTAGGACTAAGGGAGTATCATAAACAACATTGTCAAAGGACATAAATGTGACATATGTGTGAAGGCTGCTAAAGATATCTACGGCTGGCCAGGCACCGGGGTTCGAGCCTGTAATCTCAGCACTTTGGGAGGCTGAGGTGAGTGGACTGCCTGAGCCCGCGGGTTCAACACCAGCCCGAGCAACTTGGCGAGACCTTGGCTCTACAATAAAGCAAAAAAATTAGCCGGGCATGGTAGTGCGTGCCTGTAGTTCCGGCTACTTGGAAGGCTGAGGCGGAAGGATCGCCAGAGGCCAGCAGGTTGACTCTGGGTTGGCTGTGAGCATGCCACTGCCCTCCAGACTGGGCAACGGAGTGAGATTCTGACTCAAAAAAAATGAAAAAAAAAAAAAAAAGATATCTATGGCAAATGCAACAGGAGCAACAATGCATATAACTCTTTCCACTCTAGCAAATGTTTACTTTAAATTTTGCCAAGTGGGGTTGTGCCTGTCGCATTCATTGATGTGCTTTAGATGTTTCTGGCATATCGTAGGTGATTGAAAAGACTTGTTGAATGAATACTCAAAAGATGAGGCTAGAAAGACAAAGGGCCAGATCACGACTCCCCTCAAACACTAGGCTTAGTATCTGGATTTTATTTTTTCTTGTAGGAGAAGATATGTAACATAACATTTACCATCTTAACCATTTTTAAGTATTCAGTACAGTAGTGCCAAATCTATGCACATTGTTTTGCAACAAATCTCGAACTTTTTCAGACTGCAAAAGTGAAACTCTATACCCATTGAACAACACCCCATTCAGATTTTGAATTTTGGTCTGTAGGTAATAACGTGTTTCTGAAATGTTTTGAGAAGGCGCTCCTGCATTTTGGGAAGTAACTTAAGGGTATGTCAGAGCATGAAGGGAAAACCATTAGGTGGTTAGTGGATCTTTATAGCGAATAGACGACACTTTATATCCCTGTTTTAAAAGAAAATCCTAACTGCAACTTATTTGTAAGAATTACTGATCTATAAATTTATTGAAAAAGATTGATAATGCTTGCTCATTTCACATTCAACTTAAGAAAAAGAAATTATTCAAAATCATACCCTAATATCAAACAGTACATCCCAACTCAAAATAAACTTATTCTTAATTGCAATCTACTTATGTTACCCTATGTCCTTAGCTCAAAATTGCCACAAGTCATGGACTATTGATATGCGTATTTCCAACAAGCATTCTATTCTCCAGCAGACTGAGTTCCAGGCTTTTACCCTCCCATTCCCTTGGTCTTGATCCAGTATTTAACACAAATTTATCAGCATTTCATTTATTTCTTGTATGCTATTATTTATCAGGGTATAAGAAGAGATTCACACAAGTGGTGGACTATAGAAAATTGTAGACTGTTTATTTACTCTAATGGACATGGTTTTCTATTTCATTTTAAAATAAGCTTCTCAGCACATCCCTACTAAATCACCTTCAGCTTTTTAGAAAGCATAGAATATAGTGCCCGTAAATTCATTGCACAGTGTATATAGTCAGTGTATATTAAACTATCCTTTTCATAATTTATAAGGCCTTTTAGAAACCCATGCATAATATTTACTGGGAAAACTTTATTTTAATGTGAAGATAAGCTAATAACAACAAGCAGAATACATTTTATTAAGAAAATTTGGATGAAGACAGAAAACATAAACATAATCTGATGAGAACATTAACTTTTCATTTTCTTCTGAAGGAAACAAAATAGCTAAAGAAGATTTGAAATTTCCAAATTACTTTTAAGGCGTTTTAGTCCCAGTTTCCCAATAAAATAATATCACTTATTTTTTTTATCGTGTAAACAGAAGCCTGAAACATTTTTGCAATAAATGGTTGGATCAAAAAAGCCTTTTTCCCAAGATAGAAAGCTAAGGAGCTCAATGCCAAGGACTAAATTATCTCCAGCTGTGAAAGTAGATTTCATTTTTCCTGAGAAAGCTGATAGTAGCCGAATTCATGCCATTTGTGTAATATTAAAGAAAAGATAATTGATGGAAGATTAGCAATGCAAATCACTTAATGGAATACTAGGCACACACACACTTTATAGACTTAACCATGGTCATACAAAAATATTTAGATTCCCACCTATATATGTATATTTGAAAAGAATTTACATTTTAAAACTGCCAGCATGCAATCGTATGTACTAACAGGTTGAATTATAAATATTTATTCACTAAATAAGTTAAAGTAATTATAGTTTATAAGAATTGTTATAAACTAGCATTTGTAGAGAAGGAAGACCCTATTCTGTAATCCCACCCTGAGAAATCAGGGATATCCAATTAGTCACATCTGGTCCTGTTTGCATGTGTACCTGGATAGGGCTCCAGGTGAAGAGATGGTTGGCTGATTTTCAGGGTCCAGAAAAAGTTGCCTAAGCAAGGAGCAAAGTCAAAGACTAGCCTCAACCTCTGGAAAGTGCTCAAGTGAGCTGGGGTGCATGCTACACTCCTTAGAACGTGACCTTATGTCATACCACTTAAATATCCTTCAGTGTTGTCAAGAAGTCTTAAATCCAATAAACTGGGGAAGAAAACTGAACAATTAAAAGACCTGGCTGCTTCTCTGGGGGAGGGGAGTCTAGTAATAGCTTTTAAAAAGAATCTCTTTATCATTTTGATGGCAGAAAGAGCAGAGAGATGATGCGGAACAGTAAGAGATGGCAAGGAGCACATGGAGAGGCATGGACAATGACTACAGAAACAGTAAGAATGAATGGGAGTGGAGATCACCTTTACTTGCCTCAGGTTGAGGTCCTCAAGTGAGGTCCCCAACTCAGAGGAGGAGGAACATGACCAGAAGCAACACAAAGAAAGAAGAATCCAGCCCCTGGGGAGGATGGAGGAGACTCTGAGTAGTGGCTAGAAGGTCTAACGTGAATAATCGATTCAAGCTTCAGGAGGTTGAGACTCCATATAATTAGTAATCGAGCATTCCCAAGACAACAGACTACCTTGGGGAAGGATGCAAAAGCCAAAGCTGTGTGTGTGGTAGGGAATAAAGTGTGGGAGTAGCATACTCAAAAAATAAGGTGGAGGGAGGTCTTAGGAAAAATTACTACACTTCTCTGGCCGAGAATTGGGATTGGAGGAGGACATAAGAATCTTATGTCTCTTTAGTGAAAAGTAGGTGAAATCTAAATAGGGAACACAAGATTCTAGACATTGGTATGGAGGAGGAGATAATTTGAGACTGGTTTAATTGGGTAAAGTTAGTGGGCAATTTTCTTCTGTCGAAAAGAGAGAGAGAAAGTAAATGAAAATAGAGAAGGGGGGCAGGCAGAGGAGTAGAGGAATGAAAAAGGAACTAGAGAGGGAAGAGAGAGATAGAGATACAGATAGTTAGAGACAGAGAGAGATAGAGACAGCAACAGAGGGAAACAGAGACAGGGAGAGAGCTAGAGAGACACAGGGACAGAGATAGAGAGAGAGAGAGGGAGAGAGAATGCACAGAAGAGCCAGGCGCACAGAGTACAAGGATCCATTTAAATAAAAGACACACCTTAGGAACTGGGCCAAGCAATAAATAGGCAATGAATCTTTTGTAATAATTCCTAAAATCTGCATGTGCACAGCTCCCCAACCACACAGACATGTCTACCCCCCATAACCACATACACATCTGATTTTTTTAGAGCAAGCTCAGGTAACCAGTGAGGTTTGTTGACTATCAGGCTACTCCAGAAAATACGAAAAAAAAAAAAAAAGGATGAATTAAATGTGACCCCAGAATAGGTGTTTTTAAATTTACTATAATTATGAAATATACACATGAACACCTATATACATATTGGATCAAGTACTGATGTCTTAATATTTAGAAATGACAAAGCAAAATGTGTGCATTTTGTGTACAAGAAGGAGAACTGAAATCAAAATTACAACAAAATTAATGGTGACGAAGTTCTTGGAGTAGGAAATAATATGCTTCTAACATTCTCTTTTATATATTTTTTGTGGGTCAAGATAAAACAACCACAATGCAAATATTTGCCTATGGGTAGGGTGACTGAATAATTTATTGTGCAAATCAAAGCACTTCTGAGAGAAAAGGGGGAAACTATGAATAATTGCATCAGAATAATAGGCATAAAACTGGGACAGTCCCAGGAAGAGGGTCTGATCCTCTATACCTAGGTGTTAAATAACAATCAATCAGTGGCTTCCTACCTGTGAACAGCTAACTGTGGGACATAGAAATACTACAACAAGTACAGAAACTCAAATGCTCAACAAGGACAGTTACTAAATGTATGCTATATGTGTAGCATTAACTTAAAAATGTCTATAGATAGCATGTTTTACAGACTCCAGGTGTACTTTAATATTACAAAACTCATGGTACTTTTTGATGATCACTATATATTTTCTCCTAAGAATATCAGCAGCAGCTTTTAAAATTTTTTTCTTTGAGTTGGAGTATCATTCTTTTTTCTTTGAGTTGGAGTATCATTCTGCTGCCCAGACTGGAGGGCAGTGGCATGTTCACGGCTACTGCAGTCTTGACCTCAGGCGATCCTTCTGCTTCAGTCTTCCCACTAGCTACAGGTAACTATAGGTGTGCACCACCAGACCCAGCTAATTTTTTGATTTATAGTAGAGATTAGGTCTCGCCAAGTTGCCCAGGCTGGTTTTGAACTCCTGGACTCAGGCAATACTTTCACCTCCACCTCCCAAAGTGCTGAGATTATAAGCATGAGCCATCGTGCCTGGCTTACTTTGAAAAATGTTGGCACTCATTCATTTTTGGGGGGGCGGGGGTTACTGTTATCCAAAGCATTTACCAAACTGTTTAGTAAATATTGGCCATTATTAGAAACACTCCTTTATCAAAAACAAAAAGCACACATTAGTTAGGCTCCTATTTTAATACTATGTAGTATTAAACCTACAAGTAAGATTTTGAATGTACTTGTGATCCTTGAGAGGTGCAATGCCTAGTTAGTGAGAGAGATACTCAAGCAAATAATTCTAACCTACTGTGTTCAGTGCTGTAACAGAAGAACAGGTGAGGCCTATGGATGTCTCATCTAAACAGATAAACCACAACAGACAGTGGAAAAGGCAAAGGCAAAAATGAAATGCAAACACAGAGCACAGAGCTCCAAGGTCATGGAGGGTAGAGGGGCCAACTGGGAACTGGAGAGGGAGGTTTTCAAATTCTTTTCTTCTTTTTGTTTATACTTTTTTTTTTTTTTTTTGAGTAGGAGTCTCACTCTTCACCCAGGCTGGAGTGGGTGGCACACTCACAACCACCGTAGCCTCGACCTACTGGGCTCTGGTGATCCTTTCGCCTCAGCCTCCAAGTAGCTGGGACCACAAAGGCTTGCACCACCATGCCCAGCTAATTTTTTGATTTACTGTAGAGATGAGGTCTTGCCATGTTGCTCTTGGTCTCAAACACCTGGGCTCAGGCAATCCTCTCACCCTGGCCTCCTAAGGTGCTGGGATTACAGGCTGAGCCACCGCACCCAGCCAAATTATTTTCTTATGGAGTCTTGGATTCAGAGAACATTTGGCAAGATGCAGCTCTGTATTTGTGTGAGAAATATAGTTTTTTTCATAATTTAGGTTTAAGAACATTATTTCTGAGAAATGTGTGCTGTCTCTTCATCTGCTTTTGCTTATGTGGTGTGTTCATATTTCCCCATCTGAATATCAGCATGTAGAAAAAAATTCAAATATAATTTCTTTGTAGGTGGTAAGCCTACAAATAATTAACATAGATCCATTTGGAAAAAATACACTGGAAATCTTCCAAAGAGACAGGTATAGGTAATTAGCAAAGATACAAGGGCAGTTTTTAAAACATCCAAAATACAGCGTTTGTGAAGCAGAAGGGTGAGCCATACAGAGAACCAACCTCTGAATCTTTCTAATAAAAGCAAGATGCCAGTCTGCAAACAGAAGACAGAAAAGAAAGGTTTTAGGAAGGAGTTTATCTATTAATATGGGAATAGGTCACTGTTTCTTTATGCAAGAATTCATAAAACACTCACTCCTACAAAATGGCTGAACAAAACATGTGTCCTGAAAGGCTTGGTAATAATAGAAAGAGAAGTCCTAAATCTTAACCCTGTCAAATTCACATGATAACGTGAGTTTTAACATCTTGTCTAGAGAAGGTTTATGCAGGGAGACTAAAAGTAAATAAGGGCTTTCTTCTTGTAAATATGTTCTTGGCATTTGAGTCCAGTTTTGGATTTCTATTCTCTTGTGTTGTTAACCAGACTAGTCATAGTATACATGCAAAATTAAGGGAAGCCACCTTTATAGGAAGGACTAAGCAGGTCGATGGTGGAGTGGATCAATTACTAGACAATTTCTGAATCCAGCAAATGCAATGATTTGATTGGTAAAGATCCCTTCTATAGTATGGAAAAGAGACAAAGAGGTCATCCTACAAGTGAAAATATATGCAGAGATAAAAATACTCCTCGGGATTCATGAACCACAACCTTGATGTCAGGCCCCAAAATAGAACATTTCCCCACCCCGATGCATACCAAACAGTGTTATGGTTATCTGGAAGGACCAGGAAGACTCCAACTAACATGTTTATGAACCACTTCATTTCTTAATATATTTTATAATCTCATTTAAGCCTCATAATTCCCTTATAGGGTGTGCAGTAGAGTTGAAATGAATGGTTTTCTATTGATATCTATTAAGATTTCCTTCTCTTCTTTATGCAAATTAAATATACACATGCAAAGCAACTGTAGATATTTTTAAAGGATGCATGCATACTGAAAGTGATACAGGCCGAGTGCAGTAGCTTACACCTTGTAAATCCCAGTGCTTTGGGAGGCTAAGTTGGGAGGACTGCTTGAAGTCAAGAGTTTGGCACCAGTCTGGGCAACATATTGAGACCATGTCCCTACAAAAAATGCAAAACTTAGCTGGGTCTGATGGTATACATCTGTAGTTCCAGCTACTTGGGAGGCTGAGGTGAGAGGATCACTTGAACTGCAGTGATCTACAATGGCAGTGACAGAATGAGACCCTGTTTATAATTTTTTTACTGCAGTGATCTACAATGGCAGTGACAGAATGAGACCCTGTTTATAATTTTTTTTAAAGGGATATATTGAAAACATTGGAGAAGATTCCTTTTAAAAGGGGACAGGAGTGCACACACATATATAATGTCTTTAGAATTCTTATTAATTTTCAAATTTAAATATTTTAATTAAATCACATCTTTCAAGCAGCACAAGCAGCACAAGCTTAACCACTTAGTAGCCCATGAGAAGCACTTAGTTTAGTGGCACTTCCTAGCAGCAAATTCTATATATGAGCAGTATTCAAAGGCTTGAAATGGTGGTTTTCATAAAGGAACTCTGGATCTAATCCCAATCCTGGAAATGTAGAAGAAATTACTAATTTGTATAATGGGATCATTATTCTCTGAAGGACAGACATGCAAAATTTCTCTATCCATTTTCATTCTCTTAATCTCCTATGCAAAAAATGTACACAACATAATTATTTGATAGATTAAAGAAGAAAACAGCAGAGGAAAAAAAACCCTCTTTCACTGGAAAATACTGCTTTTGCATTCAGTTGCAGAAAATCAAAGAAAGTTAAAGTCATTCAGACGCAGTTCAGAAGTCAGGTACTCCCTCAAATAGTTCACATTCAGCATTTCCAAAAACTTGCTCTAAAGCCAATCCCTCACAATGCGCGCGCGCGCACACACACACACACACACACACACACACAGTTCACATGAGTCTGGAAGAGCCTGGACTTCCAAACTGTAAAAAATATGACACATCTTTCTTGTTTTTTCTTGAGTTGGCATCTCACTCCATTGCTCAGGCTGGGGTGCAATGGCACACTCACGGCGACCTCAGCTTTGACCTGCTGGGCTCCGGTGATCCTTCCACCTCAGCCTTCCAAGTAGCTGGAACTACAGGCGTGCACTACCATGCCCGGCTAATTTTCGATTTATTGTAGAGACGAGATCTCGCCAAGTTGCCCGGGCTGGTCTCAAACCTCCGGGCTCAGGCAATCTACTTGCCTCGACCTCCCAAAGTGCTGGGATTACAGGCCGAGCCACCAAGCTACTGAGCCTGGCCAACATGGCATATCTTACTGGAGTATAAACTGGCCTCGATATTTGCTTTGGTTGTGAATGGGAGTAATTTGTTAGTGTAATATATCAGTATTATACATTAGTATTTCTTTTTAGTTTTTTTTTTAGGGAGCATTTACCATGTGCTAAAGCACTGAGCTAAGTATTTCATAAGCCTTATTTCCTTTAATTTTCATAACAACCCTATGAGGTACATCTCAATGGTATTAGTACGTAAGAACACTGGAAGCCTTGTGAGGTTAAGAAACTTATACAAAGACATTTAGCTAAACAGTGTTAGTTCCAGAACTGCGAAGCCATGTTCTGAGTCATTAAGCTATAGTGACTGTCACAACACTGATATACTAGAGCACAATGCAACAATTTTAAATCAAAATAGGAGACTTCACAGAAACACCTTGTTGAATGGAAAGTCATGCCAGTTCTTTCACTCTCAAACGTGTATATTTCTGAGGAGTTTGAGAAGCACTGCAAAAACCATTTTCATAAATACAACAAATCCCATATTTAACTCAATGAACACTTATGAGGTTGCCATTCTCTTCAAAGCACTCTGCTTTGGATTCTGGGATGTAAACATTTATAAGGCAGGTCCCTGCTTTTAAGCAATTATGCTGATGTAGTAACCTACATGGGTTTATTGACCTTTTTAAATTTATGGGCATATTCTTATCAATTATTTTTAACATTTTTAGACAAATCATCCCAACAAGGAGTTCTTTTCATCTTTAAGTATAAATACATAAGCAACATGTTTTATAAGAAATTGAAATTTAGACATGACATACTTCTTGGCCAAGGACTCTACATAAGATCAAGTTGAAATTAATCAATGGAAAGGAAAAATGACTTAATAGGGAAGCCAGAGAAAAGGGCCTAGTTACATAGGGCGAAATATAGGTGATGGACAGAATTGGAACATGTTATTATTATAGACATGCTGATATGATAATCCAAGGATGAGATTCAGCTTGAAAGTCAAAAGATTGTCAAATATAAGCTTGGTCTGATTAGCAGCTGATAAAGACGTGTCTCTTTTTCCTATAACCTTGGATGGGGCCTGGGGGAACTACATTTTCATCAGGCTTTCCCATTTTCTGTCTCCTACCTCAATGGATACTAACACTTCTCTTTAAATAGAATGCATTCTTTTCTGTTAGTCACTTTCACGACTGGACTAGAGTACATCCTTCCGTTGCCAAAGTTTGGGACAAGTTATGTAAACTTGTTATGTGAGCATTCTAGGAAACACACAGCCACAAGTCTGGGCGGAAGTTGCAGGGTAGCCTCTGCTCTCATACAACTGTTATTTACTGACACCCACCAGGGCCAAACTTAAAGTTCACACTTCATGAGTCATGGGTCCACATCTTTAGAAGCATGGCGTATGAAGAATTTTTTTCAAGCTGCTGATTGCTTCCTCAGCTTCTGAACATCTGTGTTGCTCTGTTCCCATGACTGTTTGTTTTATTTTGCTTTTTGCCAGCTGAAGATTAATTCAAATCCAAAGGCAATTCATCACGTTCAGTTTTCTCCACATTTGTTCTACCGGTTAGGGAATTGCTGCCAGACAGTGCCTCCTGCAGCCTCACAATTAATGGGCCTACATAAGAGGAAACTTACCTTAGAAGCATATGTAAGGACAAAATGAGCTATCTTGCATGTTTCACCTTTGCAGTACATCTTTGGATCAAATCATTTTCTTTCCTTTTAAAGCTTAAAAACATTGACCCCTAGACACCAATAAAAAAAAAAATCACTCCCCTTACACACCAACATTTTAAAAAGTGCTCAAACTCAGTATTGAAGTCTTGTCTAGACCTTCCCAGGCTCATGGGAATATCTGTGTGTGTGCTCACACGTGTGTTGTGTTTCTCTGCTTTAATATTTTACAGTTTGCCTTAACCTGAAAAAAAGTTAGAAAAGCATGTGTGAATGACTGGCTTTGAATGCTAGTTTTTAAAATATTGTTAAGTTGCTGTGGCAGTATTCTGAATGTATAAAATGCCTTCAACTTTTCCTACTGAAGGAATTTTGACTTTTCCCTGCACCCTCTCCCTGGCCCCGCTCTCAAAAGGATTTCCATTGGCAGCAGAAAAGGGCAGAGGTTGGTCCAGATCAAGAATCTAGTCTTGTGTAACTGTGCATGTTCTCAGAACTGATCAAAGGCAGACACATGCACAGATGGTGACTCACAGGATAAACTTTTCATCAAAAATAAACAAATTCAAGTAATAGATCAGAGGATATTTGATTATAAATCATTTTACCTTGAAAAACAGAAAATGGAAACCAAATAAATACTTTTTAAATGTTCCCTAAGCACAAAAGCATCCTGTTAAATGAGGGCAAAAATGGATGCTAGCAACTTCTTTACAGAGATGACTATGTTCTTGTGTGGTAGGGGGCTTTTTAAAAACACTTCAAAACATATATCACAGTTTGTTAATGCAAACGCCGTGTTCAGTTCCTGCAGCTGAAACCACAAGCCCCTTCCTTAACACCGCGCTCAGTGCCCACAGCCAAAATCACAAGCTTATGCTATTGTTACAAAAAGTACTAAACTTTCCACCATGACAAGCCCCTTCCCCCAAAGTCAATGTAAAACATATAAAAGCTGAGGCCCTACTGCAATCAGGGCCCAGCCTTTGTGACTGGAGTCCACTGGGCTGAATGCCGGCATTCCAGAAATAAACGTGGCTCCCTGCTTACCAGCCTCAGTGTCACGGTCTCTCTGATTTGTTCTCCCACAACATTTCTGGGTGCATTGACTGGGAAAGCAGAGAGTTCGGAGATGGTGTTGTCCACCTCCCTCGTCTCCAGGGTATGACTCCTGGGGTGACGGGAGAGGCAATCTTGCCTGGCACCAATGGACTAATTGATCTATAGGTGAGAAGCCCTCCTGGCATAAGGATCCCAAATGCACAACAGAATCCAGTGAGGTGCAGGAACCAGTGTAAGGAGCAGCACCTGATGGAAAGGGTAGGAACTGGGGTTACATGTAATAGACCTGTCCTTAAGAGACAGAAGGGGAGCCTGATTAACTCCCACAGTCTGCTAGTAGTCTCAAATCTGAAGGAAAGGGTTAGAGGCAGTGGAAGGAAACAGTGTCCTGAGACGAAACTGTAGACTCTAAGGTACTGGGTGAAGGGCTGGAGTTATTGTATGATTGTGTATAAATGAGATGGACAGCAGAAGGGTTCTGACCCAACCAAAGGACTGAAGAAGCAAGGGTTGAGTCCTGATCTGAGCTGGTGGCAACCTCATACAGCTGAAGATGGCCCCAGCCCTGTAATAGGGTTGGTCTGGGTTGGGGATTTACACCAACCTGCCAATTGCTAAGAGGTGTCTGAAATATCTCTGCGAGGAGTACGGCTGGAGATAAACAAATCCTTACCCCTTTTTCATCTTTCTGCGTGTGACTGGTGTCTTTTGAGGGGGAGGAAAATAGGTGGAACACAAAGAACATCCCCCTTGAATGTATGCTAAAAAATTTTTGCCAAGGTTACTCAGGAGACTATGGTGTGAAACTGACTCGGAGAAAGCTCTGAACATTCTGTGAAATAGATTGACCTTCTTTTTGGGTGGGATGGCCCACAGTAGGGTCATTAGATAAAAGAATAGTTGCTAAGGTATTTAGAATTGTCATAGGAAACCCAGGTCCCAGCCACCCTGATCAGTTCCCATACATTGACTGTTGGCAAGATAGAGTCCTTGCTCATCCATTTTGGTAAAATCTTGCTGGAAAAAAAAAATGGCAAAATCATGATGGCACATAACTTGGCTCCTTCCAAGTGCCTACCCAAACCAAACAGGACTGTTCTGGCTGATGAAACAGAAGGGACTCCCCCACCGTGCATGCCTTTATATCCCCATTGTCATCTGCACCCTGGCTCCGACTACCACTATGGCCCCACCACAGACAATGTGTATGCCAAAATCCAGTCTTTCCATGGCCACCCCGAAGCCTCCAACCTTAATCCCACACACACAACCCAGAAAATTGCCACAGGAGCCAACAGCTAGTTTCTCTTCCGGCAAATGTTTAGGTGCCCTCCGGATGCCACTGAGAGAGATCCAGGGACCCCTTTATTATGACCCAGATGGCCAAATCCAAGGAGGACAACGTACACTTGTATATCAGTCATTTACCACCACTGATCTCTTGAATTGGAAAAATCACACACCACCATTTACTGAAAGATCCCAGGCTATGGTTGACCTGATGCAATTCATCATTCAGACCCAGAAACCTACTTGGGCTGATTGCCGCCAGCTCCTCCAGATGTTATTCAATACTGAGGAGCACTGAAGAATTACTCAGGGAGCCTTGAAATGATTAGAAGAACATACCCTGGCATGAGCGCTCAACACACAGGCATATGCACAGAATCACTTCCCCGAAGAAGACCCTCAGTGGGACCCGAACAGTAATCAGGGGTTACAGATGCTCAAGTGGCACCACGAAGCCCTCTTAGAAGGCATAAAGAAAGGAGTGGAAAAGGCCTTGAGCATAAGCAAAATCTCAAAAGTGCTCCAAGGATCTGATAAGAGCCTGAGCCAATGAGAGGCCTTCAGACTGTACACTCCTTTTGACCCAGAGGTAGCTGGAAATCAACGAATGGTGAATGCAGTCTTTGTCGAACAAGCCCAAGGAGACATCTGACACCAACTACAAAAGTTAGAGGGCTTCACTGGAATGAATGCCAGCCAGCTGCTAGAGGCTGCAACAAAAGTGTTCGTCAACCAAGACCAGAAGCCCAACAAGAAGCCAATCAGAGACTGAAGAAAAAGACCACTTTATTTACCGCATCCTTGTCAGGATACCAGTGTACCTGCCCAACGCGGACAAGGCCAAAGCCGAGGCCAGGGTAGGGGAAGAGGCCAACCCAACGGCCACCCAGAGATGATGCCAGGACCATAACAGCAAGTTAATGAACCACTCTAACAAGAAACTGGGAAGAAATCAATGGGCCCACATTCATAGCAGAAATAATAGTTATTGGCCAAATGGCTAAAAATTACCTGAAAATTGCACATAGCCTACCAGCCCCAAAGTTCGGGAAAAGTAGAACAAATGAATCAGACATTAAAATCGCAACTAAGGAAGCTATGCCAAGAAACTCACTTAAGCTGGGATCAGCTCTTGCCAGTAGTCCTATTAAGAATTAGGTCTAACCCTACCAAGCAGACAGGCTACTCCCCTTTTGAAATCCTCTATGGAAGGGCACCCCCTCTTGTCAGAAATATACCAGGGAACTTAAAGGAGTTAGGAAACATCACCCTAAGGCAGCAACTGCAGGCTCTAGGTAGAGCCTTAAACACTTTACATCACCAAGTCAGAGTCAGGTTACCAGTAAGTTTAACCACAAATGTACTCCCTTTAACCCAGGAGACATGATGTGGATAAAGGACTGAAACATTCAGCCCCTAAGACTCCTCTGGAGGGGCCCATCTACTGTCCTTTTGTCTACCCCAACTGCAGTAGAGGTTGCTGAAGTGATTCCCTGGACTCACTACAGCAGAATTAAACCAGCTGCTCAAGACTGGGAGTGGACCCATCAGTCCCACACAAACTGACCATCTGAAAAAGGACAAACTGCACACCCCAAAGTTCAGAAAAGATCCGCAGCCCTGCTCTAGTGGAAACTTGAGGACTCTGCAGCCCTGCTTCAGTCACTCCGGAGGCTGGCTGATCAACGTGCAGCAGAAGCTTGAGGAAATTGCAACCAGATTACAATCTGTTTTTGTTCTCTAAAACTAGCTCTTAATGTACTGCTGCTCCTTGTCTCCATCTATCTCTATAGCCTTCGCCTTAGTCTTTGCTATAGGGTTAGCAAAAGCCGCACCAGCAAACTGGACATATGGTGAAAGGTTTTTACTAGTACTCTTCTTCCTATGAATAGAATGCTTTATTGTTGTTGGTTGCTTTTAATTTGAGCATCCTTTAAAAACCCGACCCGCTACTCACTCTGTGCATGGGAGCTGCAATTCTCTTCCTGGAAACCTGCTTAATTCTCCATTGCATAGCCCCACTGCTCATAAGGTTTGTCTCTAAACTCATTAAAACAGTGGTCGAATGGAAAACGGCAGCTCACATAATGATGTTAAATCAAAATGATGCTCTTCAGCCCTAATAGGGCTGAGCATCAAAGGGGGGAATGTGGAAGGGGGCTTTTAAAAAAATGCTTCAAAACATGTATCACAGTTTAAATGTTCCAGTTTGTTAATGCAAACATTGTGTTCAGTGCCTGCAGCTAAGACTGCAAGCCCCTTCCTGTAATACCGTGCTCAGTGCCTGAAGCCAAAACCACAAACTTGTGCTGGAGTCCACTGGGCTGAATGCTGGCATTCTAGAAATAAATGCAGCTTTCTGCTTGCCACCCTCAGTGTCGTAGTCTCTCTGATTTATTTTCCCACAACACTTGAATCACATGCACAAGATTTTCCAGGGATAACAAGTCAGAGGACACGTAAGGCTACGTTCTGTCTGACCTTAAAAATAGTCTCATCAACGCTTGTTTGGTATAGGTACTGAGACTCTTGCCATCCCTCCTCCTTTTAAAATTGTTTAGCATTTTCTTCATTCATGAATTTAATGTATCATATATTTCTACAGAATACAGTATTTTTCCCTGGCCACTCAAAGGTGGTCTAAACTATCACCTGAGGCAAAGAATTACCCAGGTAGCCCCCTCCCAGTGATATAGCAATTAGAAAAAATGAGTAGCAGAAGGAGAATATGCTGCTTAAGAAACGCATCTAGCTGGGCATGGTGGCTCAAGCCTGTAATTCCGGCACTTTGGGAGGCTGAAGTGAGTGGATTGTCTGGGCTCAGGGGTTTGAGACCAGCGTGGGCAACTTGGTGAGACCTCATCTCAACAATAAATCAAAAAATTAGCCAGGCATGGTAGCACATGCCTGTAGTTCTGGCTACTTGGAAGGCTGAAGTGGAAGGATAGCCTGAGCCCAGCAGGTTAACGCTGAGGTGGCCCTGAGCATGCCACTGCACTCCAGCCTGAGCCATGGTGCTCCCACAGCATCATGGAGAAGATCAGGAACACACCAAAAGAGAATAGGGGCTGTGCCCTACTTTCGATCGGGTCCTTAAAGACTCTCTTTTCATTTTCATGGGCACTTTCATCCATATTATGTAAAGCCACATTTTATATTCCATGGTAAACAAAGTCTTGAGTAGACCCCGTAAAAGACTGTTCGCTGTAACACACCATCTCTTGGCTGAGGATGTGTCGGGGGAGGATGTGGCAGGGCGATTCACAGCAATGGCTGCACAGTAATCTAAAAGAAGATGCTCTAAGTCCAATGAAGTGAGAGATCTCCATTTAGCTATTGTCTAAAGGAATGATATACTTACAAAGCTATGTAGCAATGGGCCACTGGGAGACAAAGCCCACCAGAAGACACATTTTGGCATGCGGCCATCCAGAGTGGATTAGAGCTACATGCGAGTGAGAAAGAATTGGCTGCCACAACTGTATGGTAAAGAAGAAGACATCTCTCCTAGTAGATTCTTAGAAATATATAAATATAGGGCAACCCCCTCAAGTCCCCACCCACTGTGGGAGTTTTTCTGTCCTCTCAATAAATAAATAAATAATATAAATATAAATATGCACACATAGGATGCCAAAAATGTATACACATTTTAAGAGATGTTATCTATGTTAGCTGAAGTTGAATTGAATTATGGTAGCAATGAGTAGTGTGATGTTCGCTCAACCGTGCTTCCATCATTTTCTTTGACTGTTCTGCTTGTCGCATGGTGACGCTAGCATCATTTGGTTAACACTATCTTTTGAGCAAACACCATAGTTAAAATGTGTGTACACTTTTTTGGCACCCCCATATATATAGACAGCTTTGTGGAAGCTACCTAGATATGTCAAGATGCTTGAAACCAACATTACACTTCTCTCATTTCTAATTCTCCTTTCTGATAAAATCTAACACTAAGAATAGCAGTGAGAGATTTTCAAAATAAGAGTAGCAGTCAGGTCTGGTATTCAGTGGCTTCACACAGGAATGGTCAGTCCAGTTGTTCATAGTAGATACCTATTTTGAGTGGTTGCTCTAATTAAATATTGTTAAGATCAGTTGTGCCTCAACTAAGGGATGCAAAGTACCTTAAATAATATGAAACAAAGGGAGAAATAAAGAGAAGCTATGTATTTCAAAAGTTTATATTTTGCTTAAAGTGAAAAAGTAATCGCCAACCGTTTATGAATAAGAACTAGAGATAGCAACTGAAAAGTGTAGCCAACACAAATGAGGAGAAAAATAAGGTGACTCAGTTTATCCTGTGAGTCACCATTTATGCATGCAACTTAGAGCCACCAGCTTCTGAGGAAAAAAAGGCATTAAATGTTAGTTGACAAAACTAAAACACCCAAACCAAACATCTAGTATATTGAATTTAAAGAGAAGGAAAAATAGAAGTGATAAACCGAAGAGGAAAATGGTAAAAATAGAGCTAGAAGGACAATGAAAATTAAGGTAAAAAAGCTTAATGGAAGATTAAAAAAAAAAAGATTTAAAACAGTCGTAACAAGTAAAGAGTTTGTTTCTAGGGAAATAAAAAAAAAATTAAAAATGGTTAAGACCATCATCAAAACTCCAAGGGATAAATGGGCAACAGGGTCAGAATAATAAAAGAGGAAACATACAAAGTTAAAAAACCATAAAAACATTATTAATGACGAAACAAATATAACGAAAGGTGCTACATCAGTAAATATTTCAGTAAAACTTTTTTTTAAATGATAAAGTCTTCAGAGAGTGGTGGAAAAAATAAGTGAACTCATTCATTGCAGATAACATAAGTTGTGGATGCTTGGAGAGGTGTTTGTCAAGGAGAAAACAATAAACATGTTCAGTGATTCCACTCTTGTAAATTCAGCTATGGATAAAATTTTTTAAATGTGGGTGATGTTTACAATAAAAATTAACTGGAAACAACTTAAATATTCCCTAGCAGGGGAAGAACCAAGTATATTAGAGCATACTGATATAGAATACTATGCCACCACTAAAAGAATAAATAAAATAAGAAAATGTGGAGAAGTATTTACAAAAATATTAAAAGAAAAGTAGAAATATATAGGTATATTTATTTACATGTATGTACATACACAATTGTACAAACATTAATTTTAAATTTATATATATGATTGAATATTATATCACTAAAAGGATGAATATGATTAATAAAGAAACATAGAGAAATATTTATAAAATATCAAAAGTAGAAGCATACATATACTGGGGGTGCCAAAAAATGTATACTAAACATTTTAAGAGCTGTTATCTACGTATTATTTTTTGAAGTTAAATTGAATTACAGTAGCAATGTGTAGTATGATGTTTGCTCAAAAGATGGCGTTCATGAAATGAATACTAGCATCACCATGTGACAAGCAGGACAGTCAAATAAAATGGTGGCAGCACGGTTGTCATTTGAGGAGCCCAAGACCAAGTGGTATTTGAAATCTGAGAATGTGCCGGGCTTGGTGGCTCAGCCTGTAATCCCAGCACTTTGGGAGGCCGAGGCGAGTGGACTGCCTGAGCCTGCGGGTTGGAGACCCACCCGGGCAACTTGGTGAGACCTCGTCTCTACAATAAATAAATAAATAAATAAATAAAATTAGCCGAGTGTGGTAAGGCACGCCTGTAGTTCTGGCTACTTGGAAGACTGAGGCGGAAGGATAGCCGGAGCCCAGCAGGTTGAGACTGCGGTGGCCAGGAGCATGCCACTGCACTCCAGCCTGGGCGACAGAGTGACACTCTAACTCAAAAAAAAAAAAAATCTGAGAATGTTGTGGAAGTACAACAACAATGGAGGCATAAGTATGCAACAGAACCTCCAACACACCTAACAATTGCATGCATTTGTGACTAGTGTGAGATGTGTGGTCCTGTGTATGACGTGCACAAGGGAAGATCCGAGAGGCCTCCCATAGCAACAAGTCCTGCAGCAGTTTGCTGTCATCAGAAATGTCTGGATACTGATGGGAACCACTTTGAGCACCTCTTGTAAATGCAGAAGTCATTCGTGACTTGTATTCATCTTTTATTATTGATATATATTGAATGTTACAATTTTAATACAGTTTTTCCTTTCTTAAATTGTGCATACATTTTTTGGCATCCTCTGTATACACATAAATGTATACATATATACTCATACATAAATTGCAATTATATAAAGACTACTTATAAGTTTAAGACAGAAATCAGAAGGGAGCTCTGAGAAATGAAACTAGTTGCAGTGTTTGAGATGTTTACTATAGGTGATATTTTTCTAATTACAATGGAATTGTTCCTCCTTTTTTATTACATAAGTAGATTTAAGATAAATAGCGCTTAATGAAACTTGAAGAAAAATATTTTCTAGATGACATATTCTAGATTATAAGAAATGCCAAAAGAAATGATGGGTTTACAGATATAGACCTCTCAGAAAGGGAATTAGGTGAGTTTATAACTTTATTAAAGGTTATTGATATTGACTTGTATAAGAATCATTTTCAATGAGAAAACATTCAGGGAAACACTCAGCCCTTGCAACCAATTTTCCCTTTTTTTTTTTTGAAATATGTGACTCTAGAATTGGTAAGTATAGTATTGAAAGATGGATGCAGGAAAGTAATGTCTATGCAGAAAGATGTTTCTTCTGACTGGCAATAAGCAAAATTACATGTATACATAATTACATATATATACATATATACACATCATATCTAAATACATAAAACATTCATACACACGCACATATGTGCAAAGAGTGAAAATCAAATTCAACAAGCACTGCTAGATAACAAAGTGTGTTGTAGGGAGAGCTTTCCTGAAAGAAGCAGAGCTCTTTTCTAAAACGAATCTATTCCCTCGAAAGAGGACTGGATTAAAAAAAAAATGTGGTACACATACACGACGGAATATTATGCAACCACAAAGGACTAAAATTATGAATTTCGCAGCAACTTGGATGGACTTAGAGTCCATTATACTGAGTGATCTATCACAGAAACAAAGAGCTGAGTACCACATGTTCTCACTCATACATAAGTGGACCCTGAACAATTACCATAATACCATAAGAAAGGGATTGGCAGTAGTGGGAAACTCCTGGGAGAGCAAACAATATCCATAAGCATACCTGATCTCAAACCAGGGGACCAAAGTGAGGCCCAAACTTTACCTACAATGACCATTTGTATGCATAACCCTGAATTGTACCCTACATCTTAAATAACATAAAAAACTAATCTATCCATGTCTGGTTCAACGGAAGTGGTCACAATTCTTAGTGCGCTCTCAAGGTGCTCGTCAGAAATGTTTGTTCAAATTTTGCTCTTTGTGTGCTTCATTCATTGAAAACAGCTGCTCACAAATGTATGTGCTGCCAAAAAGCAATGTCATGAATAAGGTGTGATTGTGAACTTCAAAAATAGAACTCCGCATGGGGTCACAAAGAAAATAAATGCTGAAAAATACATGATGTTGAAAGATTTGTGGGGTCTCATGACTAGCTATCCTGGGCCACATGCAGTCTGAAGGCCACGGGTTGGACCTGCCTGGTCCTGGGCTTCTCACCATCTCCATTTCCACCACCCTAGGTCAAGTCTCCTAACTGGTCTCTCTGCTTCTGTCCTTGCATTTTTCAATTTATAGCTGTCCCAGAGCCAGGATGACCTTGTTAAAATGCAAGTCAGGTCATGTCATTCCCTTACTCAAAACCCTTTCATGGCTTCCATGTCACCTAGATGTCATTATTATGGCCTAAAAGTATTTTTTAAATGATCTGTCCCCTTGTTCTCTCTCTGACCTCATCTATCATTGCTCTCCCCTTTCCTTTATGCTGCTCCAGCTGAACTGTCCCCTTCTTTCTGCCTCAAACAAATCAAGAATGTTGTTGCTTAAGGGCCTTTGTATGTCTTTCTTCTGCCTGGAATGTATTCCCCAGAGTTACATCTGGCATGCTCCCTTATATAACTCAAGATGACTCTCTTAGTGAAGTCTTCCCTGGCTACTCTATTGAAAATGTAAACTTTTCCAGAGTATTTCACTTACATAATGTTTACTTTTATCACATTTCCAGTGTTCCTAGTTTAGTAAAGCATTTTAATGGGAGGCAATGAGGTTTCAGGAGAAAGCAAGGGGCTAGACCGCGAGAGTTCTTGTGAACCCTGCAAAGCTTTTGACTTTTCCTAGAAGGCCACAAGGAGCCACCAAAAGTGGTGATGCATTGATATATTATCCCAGCTGTGTTTTAGAGGGATTATTTTAGTGGGGACTTAAAAAAAAAAAGCATATGGATTATTAAACTATGATGCTATAAGATGTTATGACTTTCTTGGTGATTTCAAGCAAACCTAAAATTTTCCTTTGTTGAACTTCTTCAATTTCTATTTGTTTCCCTGTGACACACAATCCTACACATCAGTGATTACGTTCACTGAGTCCATTTTTTTTTTTTGAGTCAGAGTCTCACTCTGTCACCAAGGCTGGAGTGTGGTGACATGCTCACAGTCACCGTAGCCTCGATCTGTTGGGCTCAGGTGATCCTTTTGCCTTAGCCTATCAAGTAGCTGGGACCACAGGTATGTGCCACCAAGCCCAGCTAATTTTTTGATTTATTGTAGAGACGAGGTCTCATCAAGTTGCTCAGGTTGGACTCGAAGCCCTGGGCTCAGGTAGTCCTCTCACCTCTGCCGCCCAAAGTGCTGGGATTACAGGCTTGAGCCACCTGCCTGGCCAACTGAGTCCATTTCATAGGAATCAGTTACCTTCAATTTCTTGAGGTATTTGGAAGTTCACGTTAACTTTTCTCCCATCATGCTTAAAATTGCAAATATTCATTTAAAAATCATAGACCTCCAGATAAGTATGATTTCACATTAAAAATAAAACTTTTAAATATTAATGTGATATGCCAGAGGGGGCCATTTCCCCTCTAAAAGAACAGATTCTACTCAGCTGTAGCACATTGCTGCCAGATTTCTCCATTTTTCAAGGAAAACCAAAACTCAGATGCTTATATGAAATCTCTCAAGTTCTGAAATGCTACAATGAAATCAAATCTTTCCACAAATCCTGTGGCAATTTTTGACATCTGATGGATCAATCTGGAGTCTGGGATAACCTCTCAGACATTTACATCCTTTGGCCTCTCTATTCCTTGGTTTCTTAATTGTAAAAATGGGATAATAACCACACTTAACCTTATGAGGTTCTGGTTAAGAATAAATTGTAGAATAAATGAAAAATATTTAACTTATTGCTTGTCACATAGTAAATGCTCAAAAACTACCATTTTCATGATTAGTTTGTCCACTTTATTATTATTATTCTTTTAAAATGTGGGTCTCACTTTCTCACTAGGCTGGAGTGAGGTGGCATGACCATAGCTTGCCACAGCCTTGACTTCCTGAGCTCAGGCAATCCTTTCACCTCAGTCTCCTGAATAGCTGGGACTATAGTCATGCACCACCATGCCCGGCTAATTCTTGGATTTTTTGTAGAGACAAGGTTTCTCTATGCTGCTTAGGTTGGTCTCGAACTCCTGGGCTCAAGCAATTCTCTCACCTCAGCCTCTCTAAGAGCTGGGATTACAGGTGTGAACCACCGTGTCTGGTCAGTTTTGCCCATTTAAAACTTTTAAAAGTCTAAAAGTTTTTGAATTGATTGCCAATATTTCCTGATATACACAATACAGATCACCGCTCTCAGGGCTATGCAAATAAGCAAGAAAAAGGAAAACACAAGCTACCTACATTTGTAATAAAATGAGGAATCAGGGCAAATGTGCATTAAACCAAGCAAAGGGCATGTCCCAAAATTCAAGAAAATGTTCACATTCACACCAGCAAACTTGTAAGTAAAACTAGGATTCTTAGAACAAGGGAGTGATGTGAGTTGGTAGCTTTTAAGGCAGGATAAGATGTGGGATGAGGCCACACGGAGTAGTTTCTTCCAGAAAACAAGCATTTAGGCAGGGTTCAAAAGAGGGCAAGAAATGATATTTAAATTGGGAGATAGAATGGGGAAAGAAAACTGATTAGGAAGTAGAGGAAGATATGCCAGTGAGTGAAGCATGCGTATTCCATAGGTTGCTCTGGCTAAAGCAGACCTCTGGTGAGGAAATTAGGTGGAGGAAGTCAGCTATGGGGGTTGGGAATGAGAAAAGATTTCACCTGTGAATAGGGATAAAAATGAAAAGGACACAAGGTAAGTGATCCAGCCTCATCTCATTTTCTCTGTTAAAGCTGCCCTTCAAAATGCTCTCTCTCTCTCTCTCTCTCTCTCTCTCTCTCTCTCTCTCTCTCTCTCTCTCATCCCAGCACTTTGGGAGACCGAGGCAAGAGGATTTCCTGAACCCAAGGGCTCAATACCAGCCTGGGCAACTTGGCGAGACCTCGTCTCGCAATATATCAAAAAATTAGCCAGGTGTGGTGGCATGCATCTGTAGTTCCATCATTTGGAAGGCTGAGGTGGAAGGATTGCTAGAGCCCAACAAGTTGATGCTGGGGTGGCCATGAGTGTGCCACTGCACTCCAGCATAGGTGATAGAGTAAGACTCCAACTCAAAAGCAAAAAACAAAAAAAAAGTCACCCCTTTAATATCACGCTTCTCTCATCAGGGAGTACGAAAACTTTGCAAGCACCTGTTCTGTGAGAAAATTGAGATGTTCTATATTTATCTGCACTTTTTTCTTTACTCCTTTTAAAAATCGCACATTTGCTGTAAAAAACACATAATGACATTTCAGGTAAATATTTCAAATGAATATAATTACCTTTAATTCCCAAAGCTAACACAATTCCTTTCATTTTTCTGTTTTCTTATCTAACCTATGTCCTTAAATCCACAGATTTGTCAAGTTATAATCATTGTGTGCATTCAATTTCATTTTCTATTTTTCTCACTTACCATATATCAAAAATGTCCCTTAGGTTTCTACAGTCATTGTTGTGTCTTAAATGTCTGCACTTAAAACCTTGGGAGTAATTACAAAGCCTAGCTTCATGTAGGCAATGTGAAACAAAGATTGTTTAGTTCACCAAGTTGATGCCTCTCAATTTAATAGAATATCAGACATTAAGAAATGTCCATTCTTTTCTGTCACAGAAAATGCTACAATAAGCATAATTTTTCATAAAGTTCTTATTTTCATTGTAAATGCTGCTGAACTAATTCCTCAGGGTAATTCAAAAGAAAGGGAAGAGTGCGCCAAAATGTATAAACATTTTAATCTTCCTTTTATCTACATATATCCACATGAACATAAATGAATTATAATGCTGTTATAAGAGACCTGGGAGAGTTTTGGATACACAATCAGAGACACTTAGCCTGGAGTGTGATTTATACCAAATCACACTTCAGTTCTAAAAATGCTCTATGACCAGATAAGGGTCTAAGCACAGTAGAAACTGGCCTTTTAATGGAGCACAAATGAATGTCAAAACATGTCTTCCCCCCCCCCTAATTCTTTCAAAGTTAATGTGCTGATGGTAAAGACATAAGTAACAATGCTCTCTTTGGATAAATTGCCCAGGAGAGCTTTGATAGTGAATCTACAGGCCTATAAACCTCATAAACAAGAATTATCCAATACTGAAAAATGTGTGCAAGGGATAGCTCTGAACTGTATTAGGTACTAATATAATAAAAGGATGAGGTGAGTGCACAGATCAAATTGAAACTATAAATCAAACAGAGTACCAGAGAAACTGCTAAAGCAAATGCGATAATGAGGAATAAAACTGAGGTTAAAAAACCCACAGCATTTTTTAAAAGTGCCATTACTTTAAAATACACACACAAAAAAAGAAACGCCAATGTTGTTATTATTATGGAAGAGCCCAATTAAAGTGAAATAACTTTGGCTGTAGTTTTTAGCTAAGCAGTGGCTAATAAAAAAGTGGTCGGTCTGGAAGTAGTAGTGTGGTTTGATAAAGACGGAAGACCTTGGGAATAATTACAATCTAGCTTCACGCAGGCGATGTCAAATGAAGATTGGTTAGTTTCGGGTTAATCTCATCAGAATGAAAGAACCAATGCTAGCTTTGTAATTTCATTTGACCATCTGGGGTAATCAAACATAATGATTTACTGCCAGGTGCCCACATCCCTTGGTGCTAGATATATGGAGATCCCGCCCCGATAGTGTAGATGAGCAGACAGCACAACATGAAGAAGACCAGCTCTGCTTCCCTAGCCATCCACTCCATGAACCTGGTTGCAAGGTAGCTCCTTTAGATGTGCAGCAATCCCCAAGGGGATCATGATCAAGTGCATAATCGCAGTGTGCCTGCATGTAGGCATGGTGGCAATGGGTCTCCATTTGGTCTCATGTTGTAACATGATCAGCTATGACACAAGACACTGGTTTCTTGAAGTTTTATCTTGACGACTTTCAAGGGGAGTTGGATGTCAAAGTTAGATGTCAAAAAAATGATAGGTAGTTCTACTTCCAGTAGAGTGGTGATTTACCTGCTCTTAGGGGTCTTCTTAAATATAAAACAACTAGCATAAGAGGTTTTATTGTTTTCCTGAACTCACAGGATATAAAAGATATTTTTAAGGAAAACAAAATAAAATCGAATACCTAGTAGCTTAAAAAAGTGGTATTTACTTGAGAACAAAAGTTATTATCAATGCTACAGTGGAAGACTGGGACTTGAGGCAGTATCAAGTTGACAGGGACAAGCCAGAGAGGACCGAACCTGAGATGCTACATAGAGACTAAAGTGGCTGTAAATCAGCAAGTCCCAGTGACAAACAAAAAGCATCTCTGGAGAAAAGTATTTTCAATTAGACTGTCCAGTTTTTCACAGTTTAATGTCAACTAAATCTGACTTCTATCATGAGTGAGAGTTGGCAGAAATAACAAACAGCAGAGTTAGACAACAAAAACTTCATATGTTGAAATTTTAAAAATGTCTGGAATGTCTTACTTTTTTAAAAAAAATTGAATCATTAAAATTAGCAAGCAGGCCAGGCACAGTGGCTCACGCCTAAAATTCCATCACATTGGGAGGCCAAAGTGGGAGAATTGCTTAAGCCCAGGAGTTTGAGACCAGCCTAGGGAACATAGTGAGACCTTGCCTCTACAAAAAATCAAATAATAATAATAAGCCAGGCATGGAGGCATGTGCCTGTAGTTCCGGCTACTTGGGAGGCTTAGGTGGAAGGATTGCCTAAGCCCAGGAGGCTGAGGCTACAGTGAGCCATAAGCGTGCACTGTACTCCAGCCTGGGCAACAAAGTGAGACCCCGATCTCTCCCCAAAAAAATGAAATACAAAATACTCTGCTGATGGTTTAATCCACAATATACCAGGAAAAATACTCCTTACTGCTTACCATCTGGATCCAATGAATCCTTTTATTGCTTATATTTTAAAGTCATTTTTATAAATAATCTATAGAAAAGTAAAGTAATGAAAGAATCCAATGTAACCATACGATAGTTTCAGAGATAATCAGTTTTATTCTTTAAAAAAATTAGTATATTTTCTTTGCCTTTTAGAAGACATCTATAATATAAGTCAATCAATTCTTGTAAACTCTTAAAACTGCTCATAAAAGGAACACAAATGCTAAAATTGAGTATAATGAGCCCTGAAAATTAAGCAACCATTTAAACACAGTTGAAGACAGAATTAGTGAATTGAATAATGGATTAGGAGAAATTACTCAGAACGCAGCACAGTAACTTAGAGATAGAAAATATGCAAAAGATATTAAGAGATATAAAGGATAGAGAATAAGAGGTCTAATACATAATTAATGACACTATCAAAAGGACAAACTAGATAGAATGAAAGAGAAGCAATATTTGAATGTTACAGTAAAGAAAATCGAAATACAGGAAGTACACTTTTAAAAAATATTTTATTTTACTTTATTATAGATATATGGGGTCCAAGTCAGGATTAGCTACACAAGCAGGCTGCATGCAAATGACGTTTGGACTTCCAACTGGCCCCCTAGGTACCCTTTGTGATGCTACGTGGTTCTCCCTTCCTTCCCCTGGCAGTATCCAGTGACTGTCTATTCCTCTTCCCTTGTGCTAATGTGATTAATGTTCAGGTCCCTCTTATGAGTGAGAACATTCGGTATTCAGTTTTTGTTTCTGTGGTAGATCACTAAGTATGATGGTCTCCAACTCCATCCAGTATGCTGCGAATTTCATGATTGTGTTGTTCTTTGTGACTGCGTAATACTCCATTATATATATGTACCACATTTTCTTTATCTAGTTCACTTTCAATGGGCAGTAGGATTGGTTCTATGTTTTTGTTATTGTGAATAGTGCAGCTATAAACACATGTGTGCAGATGTCTTGAAATGGATCAAAAACCTAAACGTAAAACCTCAAACTATAAGAATCCTAGAAGAAAATGTAGGAAACCCTCTTATGCACATTAGAATAGGCAACCAATTCTAGATCAAATCCCCAAAAGTGAATGCCATGAAAGCTAAGATAGACAAATGGGACCTTATCAAACTGAAAAGCTTTTGCATAGCACAAAAAACCGAGAGTGTGGGGAGAAAACCCACAGAATGGGAAAAGATATTTGCTAACTATGTATCTGACAAAGTCCTAACATCCAGGATCTACAAGGAACTCAAACAAGTTGAAAGGAAAAAACCAAACAATCCTATTAAAAAGTGGGCAAAGGACATGAATAGGCACTTTTCAAAAAGACATACAAGCAGCCAACAATGCATGAAAAAATGCTCAGTCTCACTAATCATCAGAGAAGTGCATATCAAAATCACAGTGCACCTAACTGCAGCATACTTATTTTTAAAATGACTCAAGAATTCATATATGAGAAAATGTTTTATTCACATACTCCATGCACAGTGTACATTTTGAAGAAAATATAGTATGTCTTATGTCAGCATTTATTAAATGTCTATGTGCCAGGAACTAGTCTAAGCACTAATATGCCAGAGCAGTTGATAATAATTTAGGTGTTTCTCTCTTTACACAAAGGGGTAATTGTTGATCTCAAATTTTACATAAATTGTCTTTTAGTGAATACTATTTTAAAGGCAGTGTATTATATTGCTTTTAAAAAATATCCTATTATATAGCTCTTACTAAAAAGGGGAATCTTTCTATAAATTATTAAGAAATTGTAATTTTTTACATTACATTTTCTATAAACAAGATGTAAACAAGTATCTGTAGAAGTAGCTATTTTTACAGGAAACATCAATTTCAAAATACTTAGACACCTGCCCAAGGCCCTTAAAACAGAAGGATGTGGAGGACAGGGGGTGTAGGCTTGAGAGAGAGATGGCTGAATATTCAGCACTGATAATCTTTCCTGGATCATTCGAGGCCTTTTTATACTTTGTCTTAGGTTGCATCTCCTCTCTTTTCTCCTCTGTCCGAGGTGTTTGTAGATCTTCTTCCTCTTCTTCTTCTTCTCCCTTCTCCTTCCTCCTTTCCCCTCCTCCTTCTCCTTCTTTTTTTTGTTCTAGGTCTCACTCTGTCACCCAGGCTGGAGTGCAGTGGCACGATCATGGCTTACCATAGCGTAGACCTATGCACCACCATGCCCAGTTAATTTTTTTTTTGGAGAGATGAGGTCTTGCTACATTGTCGAGCTGGTTTCAAACTCCTGGGCTCAAGTGATCCTCCTGCATTGGCCTCCTAAAGTGTTGGGATTACAGGTGTGAGCCACCGTACTCGGCCATGTAGCACATTTTAAAAACATGCAACAGAAGGAGGAAAAGGTAATCTTTGCATTCCCTTCTCCCCTACACCTAATCCCCAACTCTTTCCTTAGTAGCAGCTGATATAGAAAGATGGGAAAAAGGTCTCTAGTTATCCTCAGTTCCCTCCCTTTCCCATCACAGATCCCAAGTCTCTCAGGACTAGGTTGGAAAATCAAGGCTTATGAATGCCTCTTGGCCTTCTTTCTTTTCCCTTACTTCTCGAATACTCTTATACCCCTTTGATAATTATAGTAGACAGGCCTCTCAGGGTTTGAGGAAGGAAGAAAATTTGGCTATATAAGATGTATAACTGGCTTTTTTGGAAAAAAATATGTATGATTGATAATAATGCAATAGCTTAAAAATGAAGGCCTGAGCCAAATCCTGGCTATCCAAATACTGGCTGTGAGCTCTTGGTAGTTATGTAATCTCTGCGCACTTCAGTGTTTTCATCTATAAAATGAAGATTTAAAAAATAGTACCTGTCTCACAGAGATCTTGTGAAGCACAAATTGGAACACCATTAGGCTCCAATGTGCTCAATTTTAGCTTCTGAGATTCATTTTGGGGCAGTAAGTACTTAGAACAGTGACTGGCATATTAACAGAATTCGATGGCTGTTAATTCTTATTTTATAAAAAATTATACTTGTATAAGTTACATCTAAATTATATTTCACATAATTAAAACTATATATCTAATTTTATACTGCCTATAAAGCATGGTTTAGAAAGATATCACCAAAAAAGTTCATAGCAGTTATTGCTGAGTAGCGAGGCTAAGGTTGATTTTTCTTTCCTCCGCTATTACTTATCTGGATAATTTTTAAAAAAAATAGAGACAGGGTCTTGTTCTGTGGCCCCAGGCAGAAGTGCAGTAGTGCAATCATGGTTCACGGTAGCCTTGAATTTCTGGGCTCAAGGGATCCTCTCACCTCAGCTCCCCGAGTATCTGGAACTACAGATGCCACCACACTCAAATAATTTTTAAAATTTTTTTGTAGAGTGGGGTCTCGTTATGTGACTCAGGCTGGTCTCCAACTCCAGGCCTCAAGCTATCTTCCCCCCTCAGACTACGCTCAAAGGGCAAGGATTACAGTTGTGAGCCACCATTGTAATCTCATGTCCAGCCCCTCATTATTATTTATCTGAACTGAATATAAAGACGTTGGAATATATTTCCTTATGTGACTAAGCTATTTAGGTTTTACACACATGCCCAGCTTTCTGAAATATTCTTTTAAAAATTTCCCTTTTGAAAAACATTATTCTTACAAAAAGACTATATCATTGCATTGACCAACATGTGTTTGCTTCTATCAACTAAGATTTTCCAAAATCATATAAATTGTAATTGAGCTATATTCCTTATATTTAAATACATGTGGTAGGCTTGCCACTATTCTCCTTAACATAGCATAAACATCAAAAAAGTATACTGCTTACCATTGCAAAATTGAGTTTGATTCTATGCATTAAAAATAATCAACAGACCACAATCACGGTCCTTTGTCCAAATTAAACAGGAGTGACGGGGAGACTGTTCAGTTGAATGATCTGAGATCCAAGGTAGACTATTCAATTTAAAAATAAGTCCAGGAACGGTGGCTCAGACTGGGTGCAGTAGCTCAAGCCTGTAATCCCAGCACTTTGGGAGGCCGAGGAGGGAGGATCATTTGAGCCCAGGAGTTTGAGACCCACCTAGGTAATACAGTGAGACCTCATTTCTACAAAAAAAAAAAAAATTCAAAAAAATTAGTCAGCGATGATACTTTTTTGATTTCCTAAGGTCTGAAGATTTGAAAAACACATTTCTATACTAGAACAGAAAACCTTATTAAAACTGAATATAAGAAAATTATATCTATTATGTCCAAGGTAACATAAGATGGAAGTAAAGTAAGAAAAACTATACTCAAATATATTTCTGAAATACATGAAATAATGACTTTTCCATTTGAGTTTTTGTGTAAAATATTGTTTCGAGATTCTTTGTATTATGGCCAGGCGTGGTGGCTCAAGTCTATAATCCCAGCACTTTCAGAGGCCAAGGCGAGAGGATTGCTGGAATCCAGGGATTCGAGACCAGCCTGGGTAACTTGGTGAGACCTCGTCTCTAAAATAAATAAAAAAACTAGCCGGGTGTAGCGCACACCTATAGTTCCAGTTACTTGGAATGCTAAGGTGGAAGGATCACCTGAGCCCAGCAAATCAAGGCTGTGGTGGCAGTGAGCATGCCACTGCACTCCAGCCTGGGGGACAGAGTGAGACTCCAACTCAAAAAAAAAAAAAAAGATTCTTTGTATTATACAATATTTACATTTGATATATACATATACCTGTTTATGTGGGTGTGTGTATATATATATGTGTATATATATATATATACACACATATGAATGAGAGCAAGTTTGGAAGGTGTATGTGTGTTTAAAGCACTAGGGGAAAGTCACTCATAATAATACCACTTAGACGTGGTACCTTTGAATAACATGGCATCTAGCCAGCTAATCTTGTTTCTATGCATTCTTCAGATATTTGAAATTCTACCTTGTAAATTTTGTATTTGTTTTTTCAGGTAGTATTATATTTAGTGTTCAAAAACTCTTTTTAAAGACAATTTTAACTGTTCATGAATATTTACACTTATACTGCAACTATTATATTAAATGAGTCATTAGAAAATTTATTTATAGTACATTCCACCTGCTCACAAAAGGATCTGAATTAAGTAGACATTATCTCAATGGATATAAATAAACAAAATTTCAAAATTGGTGGAATTGGATTTTTAATTCTACTGAAGCATCCACAATTTACTTAATTATCTTCCCCTCTGTCCCTATAGCTATTTAGGTTATGTCAGAGTTTTAATTTTTTTAATAAGCAAATATAGACAAAAATATCATCATGCAAAAGTTATTGTTTCCTTATGATAGCGTTTCCAAAGTTAAATTAGTAGGACAAATCATATGAATTTTTTTTTAGATTAGAAAATATATTTTATTTAAAAACTAAATTAGAAAAAGAGAGAGAGAGAGAAAAGAGATTCACCTCCCCAAGGTAGGGGAGGGGACCAAAGCCAGAAAGCATGGCCTGGCCATAGCTCAAAGAGTACATGGCCACACCATAGCTCAGCAAGGCAATTACCTATATGAATCTTTTTTAAGATTGCTGATAAAAATAAGCAAATCACTTTTCAGAAAGACTGTGCTACCTTACACTCCCAGCAGCTACATGGGAAAGCACTGGTTTGAGGTGGACATTGTTTTATTTCAGCTCCTCAAGAACTGACAAAACTGGTACTTAGAGAAGGAAGCAGCTGATTCTTCAAACTATACTAGGCACAGATTACTATGGTAGACTTTGGGGATACAAAAATCCCTTGTAGGTTTTGCAGACTCTTACAGTGTAGCACATGTGTACCTATATGTGATGGTTGAAGGGTTTGTCATTACGTAAGTTACGTAGCCAGAAGTCATACCCTTTGTTCTACTTGAAGGTTTTGGCCTTGGGCCCTCTTGCTTATTGAGCTATAAGAACCATTTCATAATGGATCAATGACAAAAAGTCCTAAGAAACTGACCAGTGGCTCCATAAATAAATTTAATCAAAGTTTAAAAAACAGGCCACTTGATTGAACCAAAGTAGTTCAACATTTCTTCTTATTTTTCCTTTAAAAGTTCTACTTAATAATCATAAAACACATTGAACATTTGCTGTGTATCAGTCTCTATTCTAAGCACCTAGTATCCCTTAACTAATTTAATACTTGCAACAATCCTATGAGTTAAGTACTATTATTTCTCCCATTTTACAGCTGATAAAACTAAGTCCACACAGTGAGTAAACGACGGAGATGGCATTTGAACATCTGTAGATTACATAAGGAAATGTATGCTACTCTGCCTAGTACATCATAGGCACTTGGAAAATATTAACCATTATTGGCTATCCATGTTCTTATTTTGGTCTACAGCTTGTGAATACTATGAGGTCAAGGATTATGGCTAGAGTAACTTGTATACAACTTGGTTTTCCTCCATTAAAAGAAAAAAAAAACCATTGCCAGGTGCGGTGATACTTCCCTGTAGAACCAGCTACTTGGGAGACAGGCGAGAGGATCACTTAAATCTAGGAGTTTAAGGCTGTTGTGCCCTATAATCGTGGCTATGAATAGCCACTGCACTCCAGCCTGGGCAACATAGTAAAATCCCATCTCTGACAACAACAACAACAAAAAATGTAAAAAGCTAATTGATTACATTTACATGACACTTATATTTTTAAAAAAATCAATGACACAAAATGAAAGACAAAAACAAAACAGTAACAGGGTGATAGGCTGAAAGGGGACAGGAATGGGTGTCAATGAAGTGAGAGATGGTGCCCCTCAAGGGTTATTTGTTGAAAGACAAGACAGAGGGTTTGTCACCATGGTGTGGCTTTATAAGATACAAGTTGAATAGCCTGACAATTTAAAAATATGTTCTATATGTACCACAGCTTGATCAGCTTGTCTCTCTAGTACCAGCAATGAACCCTTGCATCCTCGGTTACTGTGAGGCTACAAACATGTTGCCAGTGTGTGAGAGGCAGAGACAGGGAAGGAAAGTCTTCCCTTGGCTGGGAGAAATGTATGACATACAGGAATTTCCCGAGATTACTGATTTCTGATGTTTCTGATCCAACTTAAAATTAAAAAAAAAAAACTATTTGAAGTTATTAAAAACAGTTGACAAGATACAGAAAAAAATCTCTCTTGTTTGTAATAAATTTCAAGTTTTTTACATCACTGGCTAACGGCTCAGACAACACTTAAGAGGTGACTCCCTACAAAAAGCATATTTTAAAAAGGCAATAAATGGGAGTATATGTGCTGAGAAGAAATTCATTACAACTCACTTTTTGAAGATAGACCAGACTCAGCAATTTAATAATGATAAACATCTCTGGTCATGAGGCTGAATGCTAGAACTGACCTTGATGCCGTCAAGACCACTGGGGTATGAGATCAATAGTTACCTATCTTGGTCCATCCAATGCCAACTCTTTCTACTTGAATGACCTCTGTCTCCCCACACAGAGTCATGCAGCTTGCATATGATCCCCTAAATAGAGATGAGGTAGAATGAGCATATCCATCCCTACTTTGATGTTGAAGTTGGCTGGAATCCTATATCTTTATACAGTAACCTCAGAAAAAGCTTCTTTCCTGAAGCTGCTCCTGTTGGAATAACACAGTGCAGGCATTCTCTGTGCATGGGTGGTTTCATCTCCCCAGACCTTTCACTCTAATTGTCTTCTGGCCCTTCTTCCTCGACATTATTTGATTCATCTGATATAAGTGTGCTCAGTTTGGAAAGGGAAGAATAGCAGGAACTTCCTCCTCTTACTGTTAGTTTCTTTCTCCTTATGACCCTTGACTTCCAGAGGCAAGAACAGTAGAACAGGGTGCAATTGTTAAAGGCTATCACTTGTTGAGTATCTCATTTGTTCAGTAAAAAAATTTAATTCATTCCTCAGTAACTTTAACACTCTACAAATTATACTTTAAGTTTCAGAGATGTATATCTCCATCTTCTGTAAAAGTTTATTTTTTGCAACTGTAGTAATGTTTCCTTTCTGCAGGAATAGTGTCAAGAGAGACCACTGTACCGTGAACAAATAGACATCTAAAAAAATGAAACTATCTTTATAAAATTTTTCAGTTAGTTTACAGTTCTAGTATCTTTCAGGCACAAATACAAATATGTCTTGATACTAAATGAGTTATCCACGTCAAGATAGTATTAAAAGTGTTTATTTTAAATTAAGAGTACACGTTCTAAAATTTTCTAAGCAAAGAGTTATATGTACCTTAGTAAGAATTTTGCTATAACATAAGTTCTGTCTGATATTTTTATGACTTTTTTTGCAAAGCGAATTTTCCCCGAAACACTAAAAATGTACAAAACCTCAAAACATAAATAATTTAGAATATTTGGTTGGCTACTGATGTAAATTAGTGTAAAGTCTGAATTATTAATAATGAGTACCCACAACACACCATGTATGTTTTTAAATATTTCAAATCAATTACAGTCATGTGTCCCTGAACGATGGGGATACATTCTGAGAAATGCATTAGGCAATTCTGTCTTTGAATAAACAACACAAGGAACACTCACACAAACCTAGATGACAGAAACTACTATATACCTCGGGTGTACGGTGTTGCCCATTGCTTCTAAGCTACAATCCTGTACAGCATGGGACTGTACTGAATACTGTAGGTAACTGTAACACAATTGTTTTTGTATGTTTAAGCACATCTAAACATAGAAAAGTTATGGTAAAAATAGGGTATTATAACTTTCCAGGACCACTGTTATGCATGGTCTATTTTTGACCAAAACAATGTTAGGTGGTGCATGACTATACTTACAAAGGCATCAAGGCTTGCCTAATTCAGGTTTTATGTGGAAGTGCTTTAAGAACAGATAAAATAATCTAATGTTAGAATCTATCAATTGCTTGTTCTATGTTAATAAAAGGATATAGAGTAGATACAGTAATTGAAGTAATCTTTAAAAAATTACTCTTTTGCAGGAAATTGAAATCATCCTTAAGCTATTACTAAATCAAAATTTTGTTTGAAGAGGAAACAGAGAAATGTGAGTCAGCAGAAGAAACAGCACCACAAATGCCAGCTATTACAGTCCAAACCGATCAGCTTTATTGTAGCTCTTGCAATGAACTGTGAGACTGTTCCTTGGATTCATCCAGTCAAATATGTGACTGGATATGCTTATGTAGCAGAAACAATCAGACCAATACTCAATAGCAAGAACTCTCTATTCTAAGCTTTTAGTGCCTGTCGTATAAGATCCGAGATGGAGTACTTTGATTAAATTCAGGGCATAGTGTCTCCTGTTGTTGAGAAAAGTTCTCTGGTACTAGTGATATGGATTGGTTTTCTTGACCAACCAATACCACTCCATAACTATTTGGTTATTTGTCACAGAACTTGAGTATAAATTACCAAAATGTGGTCCTTTTGAGATTTTCACTTTGATTTCTACTTTCAAGTTCAAAGAGGATAATTTCTTATAAAGGTTTTTTATGCTAAGACAGAAAACATCATTAAAAAGTTCAGAGAAGAAGCCAAATTGAAGAGTTCTGCAATCATCTAAGGAAGCAGGTAAAAATTAAGCATCTCTATGGAAAAACTCACATAAGAGGAGATATCAAAAAATGTAATTTGTTTATAAAAATTGTGTATTTGTTCTTACATGCTTAAACTTCACTCATCTTCAAAGTATTTTCCATTTGATGCAATACACCTATCGAGACACTTTTTCCAGTTCTCAGATAAGTTTTTGAACTCATCAGTTTGGATGCCTTGTAGTGCTCCTGCCATTTGTTTGTTTGTTTGTTTGTTTCATCCCCTCTACACTGGCAAAATGTTTCCCTTTGAAGACTTTCTTCATCCAGGAAAACAAAGAAAAAAAAGTTGCCTGGGGCAATACTGGGTGAATACAGAGGGTGGGGCGTAGGAGGGTCATGCTGGTTTTGGTCAAAAACCGTTGAACTTGCAGCATGGTAATCACCCATCATGAATTGGGCAAACATGTTGAAAGAATCTCCACAAAAACTTAACTGAAGCTGAACGCTACCTCTCACAACACTAGCAGGTACACTGATTCTATTGGGTTCCTAGAACACTGACCTAATGGGGAACGCCTGTATACAAGAAGCCTGCCCTCCAAAAAAATAATTCCAGATTTTTTTGAGGCTCCCCTTGTATAACATACCTTTCTCTATGATGGGGCAAAGTCAAAATACATACGTCCTGTGAACTAAATTGACTCCTATCACTCAAATTATATGGCAAGTTTTGGTATTCAGATGGAGCAAACAATGAAAAAAAAAAGTTTTCAGGTTTTTACTGATGTATTTATGGTCTTTTTAAAAAAATTGGATAAAAAAATTGGGTAGCATTTTCAGTTTAATTCTTAAGAACTAAAGACCTCAAATACTTTTGTATTATTAACAAGGAAAAAGAAAAAGAAAGAGACACAATAAAAGAAAGCAGGGAGAAATGGAGAAAGGGAGGAAAGAAGGAAATTTATTTCTGGAAAAAGCATGAGACATTTTGGCCTAGAGTTTAATTAATTAAAATACAGTGCAAATCTAAATATGTGGTTTCTGGGTGTGATAACATTCTCCTATGAAAATCCAGCATCCTATGGCTCTTGAAAGGATATATGTTAAGAAGCACTGGGATAATTTTATGGGTAACAGAGCCACCCACACACTTTTGGGGAGTACAGACTTTTGAATTAAAAAATCATGATGGGAACTCTTGTTCTTTTTGAATAAAGGTGCCTTTCAGAGTATCAGAAATAAATCTCAATAGCACTGCATCTGTACAGTCCCAAAGACCTAAAGTGTCAAGGCTGGCATTCTTGAGTCCTGGTAACATTTATTTTTTATTCTTTGTGAGAAAATAAAAAAATCAAATACAAATGGGAGATTCTGCCATAATTTCAAGGGCAGTGCTATTTAAACTTGCTATGCTGTGCATATGAATTAGCTGGAGAACTTGTTAAATTGCAGATTCTGATTAAATAGCTCCTCACTCTGTCACCTAGGCTGGAGTACAGTGGAATGATTAACGACGGTCTATTGCCTTGACCTCCGGGCTCAGGCAATCCCTCCACCTCAGCCTCCTGAGTAGCTGGGACTACAGGCACACACCACCATGCTCAGCTAATTTTTTTTTCTTTTTCTTTTTGTAGTGACAAGGTCTTGCTATGTTACCCAGGCTGAACTCAAACTCCTGGGCTCAAGCAATCCTCTAGCCTTGGTCTCTCAGAGTGCTGGGATTAGAGACATGAGCCACCACACCCAGCCAGAAATTTGCATTTTATAACAATGCAAAGTGGATACTGCAGCTGCTGCTGGAACACACTGTGAGCATCAAGATTCTAGGGTTTCAGCACTGAGGGCCTATTCCACCCGCAACCATGCAACATGTTGCAGGAACCATGGCAACAGGTTACATGTTTTACCTTACGAAGGGGTTAGGTAAATGTGATTTACACCATGAAATGATGACATTTTCTGCTACCCATGGACCACTGCTAAAAAACAGAAACTGCATTATCCTGAACCTCAATTGCGGCGCAAGGTTTTTTCAGAATCATTGCAGGGGCAATACTAGAGACAGAGTAGAGAATGATGAAGAGGATTCCAGTGTCTGTTTCTTTGTGTTTCCTGTCTTGGGCATGAGTGTTTCCAGTGGAACAAAAAAGAAAGGAAGTTTCACATTTATATTTAAAATGTATCTCACTTTTACCTAGTTGCCTTTATGAAACTGTATTATATTATGTGATATAACCGTGTAAATGAAGCATTCTCACTTTATAATATCACGTGATAGAACCATGTAAATGTCTTCCCAGCATCAAGTAGTACATAACTAAAGCAAGCATAAATATAATTATATATCTTAAAATAGTTTTTGTATAAACATTTGAAAACCGAATTATAATATAGATGGGTAAATAGGAAAGCGTGTGCCTTTAATTTGCCATACCTGTTCAAAGTACTTTCAGTCTCATTTTTACTTGTACCACTAGGATTTACAGACAGCACCAACCAAATTCAGTTTGGCTCCTTCTTGCATTAGTTGAGTCACCTCCAAAAATCACATCTCCCAAGCAAACAGGGCTTCAAGTTTAAAGACAATTACTTCATATCCTTTTGCATCACCATACATTTTACGCTGGATACATCCCACCTTTTTGTTTTATATTTGTCAACTGTGGTTTGTCAATGTCATCTGCCTTGCTGGATATGTAAACCATGAATACAGAAACTATCCCACCCTGGTCCTATTATCTGTGATGACTCAGAAACTGTATCAAGGCATCATATTGGCCCCAGTACCACTGCCTGTTCAGCCATCACGTCCATCTCAGCCACGATAGAATAGCTGGAGACATGGTACCCAGGAGAAGACAGGAGGAAGAGGGGGCAACTGAAGAAATGGAAATAGGCTTGGTTGGAGAGGGAAGGTCCCTCCCTGGCTAAAGACAGTCTTCCTTAACTTGCTGCACGGGGCCATGCAAAATGGCAGTGACCATCCCAGAAGTAAGAAGAACACAAGGGGGAAGGTTTGAGGTCTGACTGGGCAGCATCCCTTTTGCTTTCTTCCTAATTACTGTACCTAATCCAAAACAGATGTCTCGACACAGGCCTCATCCCTAGAATAAAATGTCAGAGATCAACCCTTATCTTGAAGCTATCTGAGACCTTGTTTCTCAGTTTCTTAAGGTTTATCACAGCAATAATGTCTCCCATCCCTTACTCCCATTTCATGGGGGGTGAAAAATGAAATGAGATAACATGCATGAAAAAGCACTCTAGAAAGAGAAAGGACTATATTATTCATTATTACTTATTACCCTCAATACTTATTATCAATGTTTTTCAAATTATCACCTGGATGGCTACATGGATTTAAGTGGCCAATAAAAGACGACACAGAGTGAAAAAGCCTGGTGAAAAATGGCAGGAAAGTGTGTTTTTAAATTTTTATTTATTTTTACTTTTATTTTTTGAATTAGGGTCTTACTCTGTCATGTAGGCTGGAGTGTAGTGGCATGATCATGGCTACCACAGACTCAACCTGCTGAGTTCAGGTAATCTTTCTACCTTAGTCTTCCAAGTAAATGGAAGTACGGGCACATGCCACCATGCCCAGCTTTTTTTTTTTTTTAATTATAGAACGAGGTCTCACTAAGTTGCCCAGGCTGGTCTGGAACCTCTGGGCTCAGGCAATCTTCTCACCTTGGCCTCCCAAAGTGCTGGTGTTACAGGTGTGAGCCACAGGGCCTGGTTGGTTTTTTAAATTTGAATTCTACATAATTCTTGCATTTATGCTTGACCAGCCAGACTTGGTGGCCATCTCTACGATCCTTGCTACCAGAAAGACTGGAAATGGCAGAAATGAAGTCTTAGCTAAGACAGGAAGGATGAATATGATTGTCCAGACTAAGAGAAGAAAGGAAAAGGATTCTGGGAAACAAACTAGGGGTGGATGGGGCCTGACAATGAGTTCAACTCAGGGGCTACAGTACAAGGCAGGGGAGCCAGGCAAGGAGAAGAGTTCTGAAGTGGAGGTTGGTTCTCAGACTCTCCTCATCCTGGACTTCTGGGGCAAGCAGAAGAATCTGGTAGTTTGAAGGCAGTGGAGGAAGGCCTAGCCAATACATATGGACCCTGTTACTGTTTAATGTAATTACTCATCTTGATCTTCGAGAATAATTCTTTAAAAAATACATAATGAAAATGAAATAGTTTGGCCACAGAAGTGGCTGATATCAAGCAATATCCTGTGAGCAGAGAATCGAGTTTTGGCACCATGCAATTCACAGTCTCAATGATGGGTGCACAAGCCTGGCCATGCTGGTGGTGCAGTGTCACTGCAGACTGTTAATAAGACAGGACAAATGGGCCTGGCAACTAGATAAAGGGGAATTCTGACCACAAGAATGGGAAGGAGTGAACCCAGGATTATTCTTGATGCCTGTATCAGTCTGGGTCATGTCTGAAAATAGAAACCACTCTAAATATTTTAGACAAAGGAAATTGGTTCCCAATGAAAAGCTGAAAGGCCAAACAGAGGAGGCGGAGGCAACTTAGAGATTAGCATCAGCAGAAGGTTCTACCATCCCTAGAGGACTAGAGGAGGCCCAAAGGCTGGGACTAGTCTGAGAGATCTAGTCTAAAAAGGGAAGGCATAACCACTCCAGAGATGCCACTCGAAGCTAAGAGAAAGCTGTCCGGATTATCTTCTCTCTGTGTTCCATCAGTGTCTCTCATTGTCAAACCCTCCTGGAAACCAGCTAGCAAGAGAACCTGTGACGCTCTTTGTAATCCAGAAAAAGGACAAGGAATGGATCTGACAGCAAACCGACAAATGCTGGTGACCAAGACTCTAGCCATTAGGGTTAACCAGCTGACTCCTTGCACGGACCTCATACACACCAAACCACCATCTAAATACCATTAGTCTAGCAAAGAGAAACCGTTCACTAGTCAGAGCATTACATATCTTATTTCCCCTGGCAGGTAAATTTCTGACTGTAAATTAACAAAATGGAACTCTTTTGTCTTAAATATAGTGTCCTATGAGTTGTGTTAGTGTGATTCAATCTCCTTCAATGAAATCAAGATCTTGGTCCCAGGGACTGAATCTAGTCCAAAGTCACCCAACGAAGGGAAGCCCTGGTTTCAGGGCTGACTGTATAACAGGGGTGGGTAAAACTTTTCTTGAGAATCAGAAGGTAAAATTTTGAGGCTTTGTGGGTCATATTGTCTGTTATAACTATTCAACTCTGTATATAATGGCTGAAAACAGAAAGCAGTTATAGACAATACTTAAGCAAATGGGTGTGACTGTGTTCTGATACAACTTTATTAACCATCAAGAGAGCAGGGAGAGAGCCCACAGCCTGGGAAAAAATATTTGCCCACTGTTTGTCTGACAAAGGCCTAATATCTAGAATCTACAAGGAACACAGACATGCCAAAAAGAAAAAAACAAGCAGCCCCATTACAAAGTGGGCAAAAGATATGAATAGACACTCCTCAAAAGAAGACACATGAACAGCCAACAGATACATGAAAAACTGCTCAGCCTCACTAGTCATCAAAGAAATGCAAATCAATACCACATTGAGATACCACCTAACTCCGGGCAGGATGGCCATCATCAATAACTCAGAAAACAACAGATGCTGGAGAGGATGTGGGGTAGAGGGAACACTTCTACACTGTTGGTGGGAGTGCAAACTATGGACTTAGAGTCTATAATTCTGAGTGATCTATCACAGAAACAAAGAACTGAGTATCACATGTTCTCACTCATAAGCGGATCTTGATCAATTATCATAGTGCTATGGGAAATTGACTGGCAGTGGTGGGAAGCTGCAGGGAGTGGAGGGTGGGGGGAGGGCAGGGTTGGCAGTGGTAAGAGTCTGCAAGGGACGGGGGTGGCACACCTCATCGGTGGAGGTGCCTGCATGGTGAATGTTTGTATACCTAGCCCTGAGTTGTACCCCACATCTTTAAAATAAAAAATAAAATAAACAATGCACTTGAGTTGGCCCTCAGGCAATGCCATACTTTGCTGACCTCTGGTCTAGACCAAAGTTAGCCAACTGAGAAAAGCCCATCTTGAAGTAACTTTCAAAATGAAGCAACGAGTAGTTAAAAATTTGAGGGTAGCCAGGCTCGGTGGCTCAGCCTGTAATCCCGTGCTTTGGAAGACTGAGGTGAGTGGATTGCCTGAGCCCGCGGGTTCGAGACCCGCTGGGCAACTTGGCGAGACCTCATCTCTACAATAAATCAAAAAAAATGTGAGGGTAGAGCTGATATCCATTGTTATGCTTACTAATTGAAATTATATCCTCTAATCTTGGTCTAATAATCAAAGGCTCAAAATATTATCATATTTTCCCTTGAATTGCTTCTTTATCATAAATGACTTAGAAAATCTCTTTAGTTTTACTTTTCCTTTAATATAATTTTTATATTTATCATGGCTTTTGACTTACTGTTTCTTGTATCATTTGAGTTGCCTTAATTAAAATTAAAATAGGATTTTTAAACATGCTTCCATTTAGCATTTCAAAATATTTCCATATCTTGTACTTAAAAACACTGCTGACTCATTCCTTCTTAAGTTTTCTTAAATGAGGTTTGGTGAAAAAAATCTCTAGCATAAGAATACTTCCTTTTTAAAAAAAATATATTTTTTGATCTGATAGAGAAATAATGATACTATTCAGTCAATTATTTTGATAAAGTGTAGAGGGACATAATATCCACCTAAAAATTATATATCTTTTACAGCACTGCAACCAGGAACTACTCTTCAAAGATTTCTTTGAAGTTTTCTAAAATTGCATAAAAACCTTTCATATAAGATGACTTGCACAGGCTACATCATATCCAAAACCTTTCAGATCTTACAAGCATTGTTCTAATGTCCTTTGCTACTTGTCATTTGCTTCAAATTCATTTCTCCTGCCTACCACCCTTTAGTTAAGTATGTTTCCCATTTCTGTATTAAAATTGCTTTTTAAAAAAATAGCAAACAACCGTATCAGGATATGCAATTTTCCTTTGCTTTTGCTCTAAAAACAGATGCCTATTACCTCTTCCTTGGCCTGAAGCAGAATATCAGGCCACAGAGTCTGAAACACATGCACATCTGATTTGACTAAGCAGTTAGTCCGTCAGGGCCTGACTCCCCACTTTCTCAGTATGTGTTTTTCTGTCCAGGCTTCAAACTGGGCTTTTCACTCTTCTTCATCTGTTCTTCCTCCTGCATTTGCTTACCTGTTAGCACCTTCCTGTGGGTGGATTCCGATTTTCCTCTCCCGAGTTCCCTTACACAATTAACTTTGAAACTTCTATAAAATCGACATGACCAGCCCTCTTAAGACCTTTACTTTTAGTCTCTTGTAAAAGGAAAAGCTCATTGCCCAAAAAACATGAATACTGTTTATTAAAAGTTTTCGTATGGAAAGTAATACGTCGTTTTAAAATGTTTTCATTGAAGTGGTATTTATTTTTAAATACTTAATGCACTCCTATGCTAGTAAAGGGCCGTTCCTCCCACGGTCAAGATGATCCTGTGTGCAGGGAAACTTTGATTCCATCACCACTCCAGGCACCTGATGGCCGTGAACTAGTTATCCTTTCCTCCTCAACTCCAAAATGGAAGTCTAAGGGGTTTAGCATGAGAAGTGGCAGGTCATGGTCTTTAAAAAGTCACCCGGTCTAGGGTTGTGGCACTCTTAAACTTCTTCACTCTACTTCCTTCTTATCACTTCGGGAGAGAAGAGGCACAAAGAGGAATGGAAATCAATGAGTTATGTCCATTCAAAATGAGAGGGGACCCAAGAGAAATAAAAGCCTATGTCCATACGAATGCCTGTACACGAATGTTTGTAACAGTTTCATGTACAATCGCCCCAAATTCGAATCAACCCAAATGTCCCTTTGGTGAGCAAATGAACACACAAACCAAGGCACATCCCTCCCGAGGACTGCTACTCAGAAGTGAACCACCAATACACACAGCCACATGGATTAATCGCAAATATGTTACATTAAGAAGCAGCAACCAGATGCAAAAGGCTATATACCGTATGATCTTATCTACATGACATCCTGGAAAAGGCAACACTACAGGGACAGAGGGTAGATCTGTGGTAGGAGGGAGGTGAGGAGAGGATCGGACGACAAAGTGGCAGCATAAAAGAATTTCAGAGGTGGTAGAACTGTTCTGTATCTTGATCGTGATGACGGTACATTGCTCTTATCAGAACTCACAGGCCTGTACAAATAAATCAATTTGACTGCATGTGAATTAAAAAATTGGTGTTGGCTGGGCTCGGTAGCTCAACCTGTAATCCCAGCACTTTGGGAGGCCGAGGCGAGTGGATTGCCAAGTCCATGGGTTTGAGACCAGCCTGTACAACTTGGCAAGACCTCGTGTCTACAACAAAATAAAAAATTGGCTGGGCATGGGAGCACGTGCCTCTAGTTCCAGCTACTTGGAAGGCTGAGGTAGGAGGATGGCCGGAGCCCAGCAGGTTGTTGCTGGGGTGGCCAGGAGGGTGCTACTGCACTCCAGCCTGGGCGACGGAGTGAGACTCCAACTCAAAAAAAAAAAAAAATAGATGTTAAAAATTGTTTTGCAAATTTATAAAAAAGGCGTGGGTGGGGAGAAAACTTCTGGGTTTTGAAAGAAAACTTCTTGGCTGTGAAAGCAAGAACAGAGCCCACATTCCACCATTCCACTACATTCCACTACGGCTCAGTGTACAACTTGAGGATAAGTCCAAGCTTCTTTTCTTTCTGTTTCCTCTCCCTGGTAAAGTGACCGACCAGGCTGGTGTTCTCACCAAGCATCAGGATTCTCTGCCTGCAGAAGTTTTGCCTATCCTAGCCTTGCACCAAGGTTGAAAGCAGATTAGGCGTCCACCTCGAGGCCCTGGAGACCTGTCCCAGGCATGGCCTTTGCTGGTGACCATGGCCTGCTTCTCTGACCACTGCGGTTAAATTGTTTCTCTAACCTAAATTATGATGTCTTTGATGTTCTCTTGCACTAGCAGTAAAACAAAACAAACAAAAACCCAGCAGCTGTTGCCTGTATTAATCTCTGAGATTTTGATCTGGAAACCTAAGAGTCTCAAGGGAAGCACAGCAGTCTACTCTCAAGTTTTTATAACATTTCATCATGCTCTGGAACTGAGAAGGCCATACAAATGGCACAAATAGATTCTCTGAGAATGTGCCCTTTTCCCGAGTGAGACCCAGTGAAACCGTAAGATGCCTGGGCTTGACCATTCTTGGGTGAGGCAGAAAAACTGTGAAGGGTGATGGGGTTGCCCTAGGCCAACAAGGCCTTCAATGAATAAAAGCAATTGGACTCCCCTTTCTCTCGTCCCCTCTTATTAAAATCTTTCAAGATCGTGTGATTTAAGGAGTGTTGGGAAAGGAGAGGGGTCCCATTTATTTTATGTTTTAATTGTACTTATTTATTTTTGAGTCAGAGTCTCACTCTGTCGTCCAGGTTGGAGTGCAGTGGCATGATCAAGACGATCACGGCTCACGACAGCCTCGACCTCCTGGGCTCAGGCGATCCTTCCACCTCAGCCTCCCAAGTGGCTGGGGCTACAGGCATGTGCCACTACATACGGCTAACGTGTATATATATATATATTTATATTTATATAAATAAAGGTATATATAGTTATTTATTTATGTTGTATTTATATTTATATATACATTTATTTATTAGATTTATTTGTAGAGATGAGGTTTCGCTATATTGTCCAGGCTGGTCTCGAACTCCTGGGCTCAATTAATCTTTCTGCCTCAGCCTCCCAAAATGCTGGGATTACAGGTATGAGTCACCACGCCTGGCCAGAACTCCATTTTATTTATTGATTGATTTTTATTTTATTTTTTTGAGTTGGAGTCTCACTCCGTCGCCCAGACTGGAGTGCAGTGGCCGCTCCCGGCCACCGCAGCATCGATCTGCTGGGCTCCGGCGATCCTTCCGCCTCAGCCTTTCGAGTAGCCGGAATTACAGGCACGTGCTACCATGCCCAGCTCATTTTTGATTTATTGTGGAGATGAGGTCTTGCCAAGTTGCCCAGGCGGGTCTCGAACCTGTGGGCTCAGGCAATCCACTCACCTCAACCCCCCAAGCATGGGATTACAGGTTGAGCTACCGAGCCCGGCGCAGAACTACATTTTATATGCTTCTCTGCTTTGCAAAAGAAACAAGATTTCACCCTATCCCAAATTGATCTACTCCCAGACTTGTTTTCCAAATCAGAGTATACTGTGTCTATTTTAACAAGAGTTTAAGATGAAAGATATGTTCATAAAAAAAGATTTTTTTCCACTTCGAATGCAAAATATCTCAGCAAAACTCACAGGGATGGCATTGGGTTAGAGAGTGTTATTTAATGAAGAGCTATTTTTGTTTTATCATCTTGGTCAGTTCCGTCAGCTTCTAATGAAGACAATGTGTTCGTAGCTGTGCCCCATTTGTTGTAAAAAGTGATTAGGAGTACTTAGCTGCTGCTGTGATGAATTCTTAGTGTGAAGAACCCCTGAAGAGGTCAGCCGTCTTGAGTTAAGAACATTGGCTTCATGCTATCCCCAACCCCAGCTACTTGGATTCAACAAATACTGTCAGATGTTCACCGATCAAATTAAATACTGCTTCATTCTGAACAAAATTGGGCCATGAAAACTCCTAAGCAAACCAAAGGCTGCTCTGATTTTTTTCTTTCTTATGTCCACTTCCACTCATTTTCATTCTTTGAGAAGAATATCTAGTGATAAATTGATAGAGAAAGACCGCCTGGGCCCAAAGTTAAGTTCTACCACTTGGTCATGTGTCCTGGAGTGAGTTACTTAGCCTCTCTGAGCTTCAATTTCCTCATTTAACAAACTGTAGCAGCCATATAGAAGGACAAACATATGGACTTTGCAGCAACTTGGATGGATTTAGAGTCTCTCTTACTCAGTGATCTATCACAGAAACAAAGAACAGAGTACCATATGTTCTCACTCACAAACGGACCTTGAACAATTATCATAATATTATAAGAAAGGGATTGGCAATAGTGGGAAACTGCCAGGGGAGGGGGTAGGGTGGGCTTGGCAGTTGAGGAAAACTGCCAGGGGAGGGAGGGGCACACCTCATAAACAAGAGTACCTGCATAATGAACATTTGTATACCTAACTCTGAATTATACCCCACATCTTTAAAATAAAGGAAAAAAAAAAAAAAGAAAAACAACAGGTAAAGTGCTTAGAACAGTGCCTTGCACATAGTGAATACTGTAAAAGTATTAGTAGTTGTGATTGTGAGATAATACTGGCTGAGTATCACACATGGCAGTGGGAAGAGAATGATTTAGGGGGTCAGACAAAGTTGACTTTAAATCCTACCACTTAGCTGCATGTCCTGAGCCTCAGTTTCCTCATCTGTAAAATGGGGCTGATAACACCTCCCAGCAGGGCTCTTACATACAGACTTAACGCCTAGCACTTAGTGAGTGTCCTGATACAGTGTGGTAGTGGTCAGAATGCTGGGCCCTGGAACCAGAGCTCCTGTGAAACTTCGGGTAAATTGCTAAGTGTTAAGGATTTCATAGCACCACTGCAATGATTATATGAAATAAGGCCCATAAATCATAGTCATGCACCTTGTTTAAAATTATAAGATGACACTATTCTCTGAGAGCCTGTGTCCATTACCCTAAAAAAATGAAAAAAAATTCCTAAATCAAAAAAAGATTTAGATAATATTTCAAATGAACAAAATATTTTTAAAGTATTTTTAAAAATTAAAAAAAATTTTTAAGTTTTAAAATGTTTTAAATTTTAAAAGTTTAAAATATTTTTAAAAACTTTTTTTCTCTTCAAAACAAACCCTCTTCCTAGGGAAGCTAGAGCAGTCAGCTGTGACAAGAAGATTTACCTGCATTTGTGAATTTAATCTCTCCATAATCTGTCTTGAAACCCCACTGCCACTTCCTTTTCTAATCTCTGAAATCTGACTATTTCCCTCTTCCTACACTAACTTCTCATCCTATTACTAATCTTGTTTGTTTGTTTTTGCTACAATGACAAATCTAAAACAAAACATCTAGTTCATCATCAAATTTGAAATCACCTGTCTGCATTCTAGTCACTTTACTGTCCTCACCCAATTCAGTACTGGCTACTATAACCAGTTTATGTTTTCTTTTGTCCTTGTCAAAATGTGGAACAGTGACTGCTTAAAATATGTCTTCTAAATTCTTAATTAGCTTCATTTTACATTTCTGACTTTTCTTAAATATGTTCTCTTTCAACTAGTACTCCTAGGAAAAGTCCTACGCTGTGAAAATTCAACTGCTTAGCTAAAATGTCATCTTTTTTTATTATTCTTTGCTGCCTCTAAAAGAGCCTCTGAGGATATTAATTAAATTTGTGTGAGAAAGGGCAAGAAGAAAATGTGTCGGCTGCTACAATCTAAGCTCAGCTCCATGGAGAGTTTTAGAATTAGTTCTCCAGGCAGGCTGACAGTAATTGGAGATACTAGGGTTTAGGAGCTGCGTACGTCCCAACACAGTGCAACACGGGAAACACAGGTACACGGAGACGAAGTTGACAAGAATCCCTCAGAAGTTGAGGTCACCACCACAAAGGAGGAACAGTCTGTGGAAGATATGGAATGTGATGTGTGGTTACCAAATAGGACAGCTGGCTCTGGGCGGAGCAACCTGTTTGCTGGATCAGCAGTCCAATGTGGCTGCCATCACCGAGGAGCAGCAAGATTTCTAAAATGTTATCCTTGGATAAGTGACCATCCTAAGTCACAACACTCCTGGACCCAACTGGACCACCCGCAGCACTGTCTCCAGCCTTCAGCACCGTCAGCCCTAAGAATACAGACGCTGACACTGTCAGATGCAAGCAGTCGTTACACCATAACAGCCCAAACGCTCAAATTCTAGAAAAGAAGGCTAGGGGCCAGGCGCGGTGTCTCACACCTGTAATCCTAAAACTCTGAGAGGCTGATACAACAGGATTGTTTGTGCCCCAGAGTTCAAGACCAGCCTGGGCAACATAGTGAGACCTTGTCTCTGTAAAAAAAAAAAAAAAAAAATCAGAAAGTGAGCCAGGCTTGGTGGTATTACACCTGTAGTCCCAGCTACTTGAGAGGTTGCAGCAAATCACTTGAGCTCACTAGTTGGAGAATGTGGTGAGCAATAATTGTGCCACTACACTCCAGCCCAGGCAACAAAGCGAGACCTCCAACTCAGAAAAAAAGAAAAAAACAGGGCTAAAAATATGCCCGCCTTTGGGGAATTTTATTTCACAAACAGGTCCACCAGTGATTGAAATAAAGACATTTAGATGTGAGCTGCGCTGTTACTTTAAGTCAGGTAAATTTTCTCTACCTTTGTCCCATGTCCTCTCAGTATTCCATCTTAACTTCATCTGCCAGGCAACTCACTCTAAGCAAAGAGAACCCAGAAGAGGGCTTCTTATGTATACTGGTAGAGAGGAGGAATAAATGAGGCAAAAGGAAACCCACCCTGTCCACATGGAAGCAGGAAGCATTGCCTTCATTGGACAGAGATGAGAAAACAGCACTGCCAAGCAAATCTTAGCATGGGAGAGGTTTTGTGTGTTTCATGCTTGGCAACTTTAAATTTAAAAAATGCCCCTATGAAAAGTGTTTCATTTTTATCTTTCAAAATTTATTGGGAAAAAAACTTGAATACTACCTAAAGGAATGTAGAAATATAAGCACAGACAAAAATAGAGGTTTGTGAAGTTCAAGATCTTTTAGAATAGAGTAATAATAATTGACCTGTTCTTCAATGCATATGTATGTACAAGGTCCAACAATTAGGTTCACGAGGCATCCTAGAAGAAGTGTTGCATACCTCATTGCTGACTATCACTATGGTCACCTTAGAAGTACTCCCCTTGAAAGCTATGCACCAACACCAGCACCTAGTCCACCTGTCAAAACAATTTTGGAACTCTTTTTCTGGAATGGTCATAAAAGCTGCCATTGTGGTTGACGTCTGATAATTAAGTTTGCAAACTTGCCACCGTGGGCTTAAGCTAGCAGCACTGTACAAATAACTGTGTTGAAACACCCTTCCTACTCACCTGATCTGGCCGCCATGACTTTTTTCTTTACCTTAAGGTAAAGGAAATACTTAAAGGCAGACATTTAATGACATTCAGGACATCAAGGGTAATATGACGACAGCTCTGATAGTCATTCCAGAAAGAGTTTCAAGATTGTTCCGTCACCACCTGACATAGCTTCCCAAGGGGAGTACTTTGAAGGTGACCACAGTGATATTCAGCAATGAGTTATGTGGCACTTTTTTTACTGTGAGCTTGTGAACTTAATTGTCAGGCCTCGTATATGTGCGTGTGTGTATCTATGTATCTATATTTGGAAAGAAAAGAGTAACTAACAATAAAGCACTAATAACAATTAGTTCTTTAATGGTAGACAATTTCCATGTGTGTTCAAAGAACAACTTAAACCAATTCCACTTGTGTTCAAAGAACAACTGATTCCTTTCATGGTATCTGAAGATACCACCATTTGATATCAAAGGAATAAAAAAAGCTTTTAGTTTTCTTTTTCTTTTTCTTTTTAAGATTTCTATTCCCTGTGGAGAATTCGGTTTAATCTTCAAAATCGTCATCTGTTCCACTTGTGCTCTAGGGCTCTCGGAACTTTATGGTCACTCTGCATTTAATACTATTTCACTGCCAAAGTATAATTATGTGTTTATACCAAAGAAAGGCAATGCAGTTTGCTTCCCAAAAGCATGCTTCACTTTGGCCATTTAGGTTAATTGCCCAGTCACAACACATGGGCTAGAGGCACCTCTGCAGTACAGTATAATTTGAGCTCTGAGTTCCTCTGTTGTTCTGAACCCTTCAGAGAAAAGGGACTAAAATAATCCAAAGTAGTTATACCTGTTATTGACCAAATTTCTTGGACAAAGGCCTAAAGGCAAAGTCCATAATAACTGAGGGATTCAATAGTGATTCCTGTGTCATGCTACAAACATTTTGGACCACGTTTCCTGGAAGCAACAATATAACTTTGAAACCAATGCACAGGGTGATAGATTCAATTCAGTCCCTGATCAACGGGCATATGCACCATGACTAGTTTTTCTAGCATTTTCTGATTGTTCTGGTTTTCATTTCCTTGGATGAATGACTTTGTGGCAGCCTCTCAGCCCTCAATTTGCCCATAATCCTACCTTTCTAACTTCGGTGCAGGAAGAAAAAAATGTGGCCTAATAGAGCAGGGTCAAAAAACACAGGATAAACTTATTTGTAAGCAGTATGTTAGCTACAGATATCATATCCAATGTGGTTTTCTTCCATCTTCAGGTGAAGGGACTCTACATTTAAAGTAGATTCGATAGCTAATCAGAAATATAGAGAGTTGGAGTCTATCATACTCAGTGATTTCTCACAGAAACAAAGAACCAAGAACCACATATTGTCGCTCATAAGTGGACCTTGAACACCTATCACAATACTACAAGAAGGGGATTGGCAATAGCAGGACACTGCCAGGGGAGGGGAGGCACATAACATCATTAAGGGCGCCTGATCCTAATCCAGGCGAACTAAGGGTCAATGGGAGGCCCGAACTCCACCAGCAACTAGACCACTTAGGTACCCAATCCTGACTTGTACCCCACATCTTTAAAATTAAAATTAAAAAATAATAATAATAAATCACACTTTGATGCTAACATCCAAAAAAAAAAAAGAAATTGTGTGTGTGTGTGCGTGTGTGTGTGTGTGCACGCATTTATGTACACACATATACGGTAATACATCACTTTCTTTGTAATACATAGTATTACATCAGTAATAGTAATTCAGGTTGGAAACAATTACCTGCTAAGCTGATTTTGTCATTAAAATAGTGATCATCCAAGTGTGCTGAACTGTTATTTACTAGTCATTTTTTTCTGATTCATGTCTACAAATAAAATGGATATATTCTATTTGAATATGCATTCTACATAATTTAAATATCAGAATTCAAATGAAGCACAATTTAGTAATACTTCACTTTCTTTGTTTCTTAGACCCCTCTACAGACACTTACTGTATTGCCAAAAAATAAGTTTATCCTATGTTTTCTGGCTTTTTTTTTTTTTTTGAGTTGGAGTCTCACTCTGTCACCCAGACTGGAATGCAGTGGCCGCTCCCGGTCACTGCAGCCTCGACCTGCTGGGCTCCGGTGATCCTTCCACCTCAGCCTTCCGAGTAGCCGGAATTACAGGCACGTGCTACCACGCCCGGCTGATTTTTTGATTTATTGTAGAGATGAGGTCTCGCCAAGTTGCCCAGGCGGGTCTTGAACCCGCAGGCTCAGGCAATCCACTCACCTCAGCCTCCCAAAGTGTGGGATTACAGGCTGAGCCACCGAGCCCAGCTTGTTTTCTGGCTTTGAAGACACTCTGTAATGAAAGGCATCCTCTAAATGAATTGTCAAGATGGGTCACGAAAGATAGGGAATCAAATCATAGTACTATACAATATCCTTCTCAAACCATATCGTGATTTCTCAAAAACTCAAAAAGCACGTTGAAATAACCAAATCTTTTGAATTTGTATACCTAGGAAGTGGGATTTTTTAGAGAACAACTTTCCCCCACAAACAGGAAAATCATCATCAACAATCATACTAAAATTAATCAAATGACTCTCGCTGAAAATTCTTTGGGCTGAACACCACAATCTGGATGTTAAACTAAGTCATTTTTTCTCTTGCTCTCCTGCTTTTCCTTTTTCGTGGCTCAGAACTATAAACGGGTTTGAGTTACACATCAGGGGTGCTGGTTTTAGTGAGGAATTATGGCTGTACCTTGTTTGGAAGCTATAAAGCGGAAGCGACAGAAGGTGTCGAAAAAACCACATCGTAAAAAGACATGTGAGTATATGAAGGGCAAGGTAGGGACCCTGACCAGTAGGAAACTAAAGCTGTGGGAGAGTTGATATGTCCCTTCTTTTATTTGGTCAAAGGCATAGAGACCCTGAGAATGTGCACAAAGTTGGTTGTGAAGCCCTTTTGGTCAGTGTGACAGAATGTGTGCACACCATTCACAGGTATACACACAGAGTTACACAGTTCAATACCTCACATGACTCAATAAGTTTGTCGGCAATTATGAAAACTACAAATGCAACTCAACAAAGTTTTACTAAAATATGCATTAATGAAAACTGAGCAAAGATTAAAATTATGTTCTTTGGAAATGTTGAAGAAAATTAGGTTAACAGATTTTATAATACCCTTCCTCCATTCCCACCTCTACATCTAAATATCGAATTTTTATATCTTACCAAGTAGTTTAATGTGGCCTTATGATTGTCCTTAATTTGAATTATGATATTTAAATTATGTGGAATGCATATTCAAATAGTATATATCCATTTGATTTGTAGACACGAATCAGAAATAAGTGACAAACAAATGACGGTTTAGCACTCTTGAATGTTCACTATTTTAATCACAATTTCAGCTTAGCAGATAATTGTTTCCATGACCTGAATTACTATTACTTTCTCCTAAATAATAAAAAAAGATCTTATCATTCATCTGGATTTATAGCAACATTGTATATTCTGAAATATCTATTCAATCTATATATTTTGATAGAAAATAAATATCCAGGATATAACTTTTTACCAGAAAACAAAAATCAAATAAAGAGCTTTACTTCTAAAAAAGGGAAATTTACTGGGCAAATAGATTAATTCAACACAAAACTGAATACCAGGGATATAACATTTTGAAAATAAAATCAGTGTCTATTTTGACTCTAACCAACAGTTTCTTAAATTATACCAACTATGGAAACAAAATGGACTTTAAAAATAACAGAGAAACACTTTTGCTTTTCCCACCAAGTCTGTTCTTGGCAGTCTATGAAACTGAGTTGGTCCTAAAAGATGTTCAGGCTTCTGATCAGCAGAGAAGGAGCTCATGAACGATTCTAGCATAGAGGAAGCATGAACCAGAGTGCAGACTCAGGAATTAGCCTGGAGAGCAGAGAGGTGAAATGACTGTGAAATAAAGATTCTCTTTGTCAGAATTTGGGTTGGACAAAGTGGTAGATTGTATCGGACAAATATGCCATCACAAAATCTCCCACGTTGTACATCCTTCTTCGAGTGTGACCTGGATTCTTCCCCCATGGAAAAGAGGAGTCCTCAGCACTCTCCTTTCACCTGACTGGGCACGCCTCTGTGGTTTTCTTTGCCAGCAGATTATGTCAGAAGTGATGCTCTGTCGCTTCCAAGGTTGAACCATAAAAGTGCCTTGTTTTCTCAAGACGCTTACTCTTGGGGCCTGGTCACCATGCTGTAAGGAATTCCCAACCAGCCCAGGTGGACAGACCACACAGAAATGACCCCTGGAGAAGCTTCAGTCAACACCCCAACATTGCCATCAGCTGCTTGATATGTGAGTGAAAATGCCACCAGACTGTCCCAACCATCAAGTCATCCCCATCTGTCTTCTCATCTGACAGCCCAGATACTGGGGTGCTCTGTCCAAATTCCTGACCCACAGAATCTGTGAGCATTTAAAAAATGCTTGTTTTTTATGAGAGGGAACCCAAAGAAACTCAGAATTTATTTATTAAAAATTGTGTATTCTTATATGCTTAACTTCAGTCACCTTTGAAGCACCCTCCATTTGAGCAATACACCTATCGAGATGCTTTTTCCACTGCTCCAGTTTCTGAACTTGTCTATTTTGACGTCTTTTAGTGCGTCTGTTGTTTTTTTAAAATATAAAAAAATGTTTAATCTTACTCATAAAAATACAAATTCAAATTTTAAAAAGATACTATTTTTAACTTATTGTTGGTCTAACATTGAATGAAAGATTGTGTTGGCAAAGATGGGGGAAAGCAGGCCCACTTTATTTTATTTATTTTATCTTATTTATTTCAATACCTTCGGGGGATACAAATAGTTTTGGGTACAAGCTTTAAGAATGCCCACCTCCCCTGACCTGTGCACGCTGTACCCAATGGATGATTTTTTCATCCCTCTACCCCTTTGCCCCTCCCCCTTCTGAGTCTCCACTGTCCATTACACCATTCTCTATGTTCTTGTAGATCCTTCGTTTAGCTCCTACTTATAAGTGAGAACATGCGGTGTTTGGTTTTCTGTTTCTGAGTTAGTTCACTTAGGATGATGTTCTCCAATTCCATCCAAGTTTCTGCAAAAGACATTATTCCATTCTTGTTGTTAGCGGAATCATATTCCATGGTGTATATATAACACATTTCATTATTCACTGGTCAGTTGATGGGCATTTAGGTCGATTCCATATCTTTGCAACAGTGAATTATGCTGTGATGAACATGTGGGTGCAGGTGTCTTTTTCATACAACAATCTCTGTTCTTGTGGGCAGATATCTAGTAGTGGGATTGCTGGATCAAAGGATAGATCTACTTTTAGTTGTGTGAGAAATCTCCATACTGCTTTCTATGATGGTTGTACTAATTTACACTCCCACCAACAGTGTGTATGCTCCCTTTTCTCTGCATCCACGCCAGCACTTATTGTTTTATTCTGACTGGTGTAAGGTGATATCTCATTGTGGTTTTAATTTGCATTTCCCCGACGATGAGTGATGAGCATTTTTTTCATATGTTCGTTTCATTTGTATTGTTTCACCTCTTCCACATGGCCAAAACATTTTTCTTTGGGGACTTATTTTATCCAGGAAAACAAACAAACAAAAAGTCACTCAGGGCAAGATTAGGTGAATTAGGGAGGGAGGGGCGCAGGGGTCTTGCCATTTTTGGTCAAAAACTGCTGAACACTCAGTTTGGTATGGGCAGTGCTCTTGTAAATCACCCATCATGAAATGGGCAAATGTATTGAGAGAATGCAGCAGAAAAATTAACTGAAGCCGAACTCAGTCTCTTACAACAATGCTAGCTGGTACACTGATGCTGATGGGTTCCTAGAACCTTACCTAGCTAGAGAAGCCTGTACTATGAGGAGCCTGCCCCCTAAAAGATAATTCCAGTTTTTCTGGGATCCCCTCTCATATGCCACTTATTTCCTAGGACAGGTGGTTATGCAGCAAAGTTAACTGGAATAGACAACTGTGGTGAGACAAGTATTAAAATTCACATACAACGAGACTAAGAGGTGTAATGAGAAATCACACTAGATTCTCAAGCAAGGTGATTTTATAATTAGCTAAGACATTAGAGGGAGATGTTAATAAGATAAAACATTTAAAAAAATTCTCGTATTAGCTTCGTCTAATGCCCTTTCAGTAGGAGAAGATGAAAAAGAAATAGGGGACATATATTTAATTGGAAGAATAAGTAAGGATCGATGCTAATCAGGTTTTAAGAAACAGATAAATACAGGAATGTAGGCCAGGTATGGTGGCTAACACCTGCAATCCCAGCACTTTGGTAGGCCAAGGTGGAAGAATTGCTTGAGCCCAGGAGTTCAAGACAAGTCTGGCATCATAGTGAGACTCTGTCTCTACAAAAAATTAAGAAAAAAAAAAAGAAAAATACAGAAGTGAGAAGAGTCTCTCTCTCTCTTTCTCTCTCTCTCTCTCTCTCTCTCTCTCTCTCTCTCTCTCTCACACACACACACACACGCACACACACACACACAAACATACACACACACCACTCCCAGGCGCCAGTGGCAAGTAGGACACACAAAAAGGGCAATCATTTGCCAGAAAGTGGGAGAGAAAGACAACTTCTGCTATAAACTCGAGAAATAGTAGGCAACAGTAGGGCATCCAGGAGAACAGTTCCTTTGGGTAGCTTGAAATACAATAGCTAGAACCTAGGTAAAAAGGTGGACTAAGGTCTATATATCATCTGTATCTAGGGATAGTTTAAAATGCTAAACAGAATCACTCTGTAAAAGAAAGATTATAGTAACAAAAGAGGGCCAGTCCCTCAAGCTTTCACAGGGACTGGCCCTCTTTTCATCAAAGAACAATCCATTGGAACGGTGTCCCTTTTCATTCACAATCTCACTGTCTTCCTTCCCATTTTCCCAAGTCTCTGGCCTTCTCCAATGCAGCACCCTCTTTCACACCCAACCTCCACCGCATGTCTCTTATTGGGCATATCCCCATGCAACCTTTCTCTCCAGATCAAGAGAAGATACTTCAGAGTGAAACTTGCCAACACCGTGCTCTCTCAATACATCTGATGAAGACGTGCCAACCTCTCCTACTGTAAGTATAGATTTCTAACGGTTTCCTAGTGTGTCCACTAGGTTTTCTTTCTTTATTTAAAATCTATAATGTAGGTATGATTGCAACAGCCATTTAGCGATTACTCCTGTTAGGAATAAATAAGATTTGACTTTATCCTTATTCATGCTTTTCTTTAATTTTTATTTTGTTCACTATTACCATCGTTAAGGCCAGCTTGCTTTTATTTAGTGGTGGTATGTGCATATACAAAAACAGTGTCTTGACATTAACTTAATACTGTAGATGAACTATACACAAATAATCTTATTTCCTGGTTTAGTAAGTCAAGGCATATACTTAAATAAACTGCCAAATCATATTTGTATACTTCATCTACATTACTGATTTAGTGTACTTTCTTGGATATCTCACTAAAGCATAAAATAGGCCAGGTGCGGTGGCTCATACCTGTGATCTCAGTACTTTGGGAGGCCAAGGTGGAAGGATTGCTTGAGCCCAGGAGTTTGTGACCAGACTGCATTGCAAGTCTTTGTCTCTACAAAAAAGTTAAAAAAAAGAGCCCAGGAGGTCGAGGCTGCAGTGAGTCGTGACTATGCCACTGCACTCCAGCCTGGGCAACAGAATGAGACCCCGACTCAAGAAACAAAAACAAAAACAAAAACCTTACATTTCAGCGGATTACAAAAACCAAATACATTACTTAATGTCCATAAAGTGCCTGGTATACAGTGGGCATTTGCTATATAGTAGCTGTTCCCATTCCCGGCCCTGCTGGCATACACACTGTGCCCTGAAATGCATCTGAGGGACCCAGCCACCTGATTTCTTCTTCTCATTCCAGGAGAGGAAAAGAGAGAAATGGATAAAAACCATCAGGTTATCACAATGATCAGAACTGAGGGAGGCTTAAAGCCAACTTGAAGGGGAGATTGGCCTTGAAAGAATCTAAACTGCCTGTATAGGTAATAGAATGTTAGCCTGACACCTTAAACCAGTGTACGCTCTTGCCTTATAACAACTGATAAAGCCTTAGAATTTTTCTTGGGAGAAGCTGCATTCAAAAAAGTAAAATAGCCGGGCTTGGTGGCTCAGCCTGTAATCCCGCGCCTTGGGAGGCTGAGGTGAGTGGATTGCCTGAGCCCGCGGGTTTGAGACCCGCCTGGGCAAGCGAGACCTCATCTCTACAATAAATCAAAAAATTAGCTACTCGGAAGGCTGAGGCGGAAGGATCGCCGGAGCCCAGCAGGTCGAGGCTGCAGTGGCCGGGAGCGGCCACTGCACTCCAGTCTGGGCGACAGAGTGAGACTCCGACTCAAAAAA
>CAUYQG010124500.1:0-84895 GCA_963574415.1 Tarsius wallacei | reverse complement strand
AAGAGAGGAAAGAGGGATACGGGGCACACAATCACACACTGGGTACCAGGTTCACTATCAGGGGGAGAGAGGGCTCTCTAAAAGCCCAAACCTCACCTGCACACAATTTACTTATGTAGTAAATCCTCATACGTATCCCACTTTCCTCTCTTCCTCTTTTAGCAGTGTTCAGCATCTATTGTGTCCATCTTTGTGTTCGTGTGACCAGTGATCAGGACCTGCTTATGAGTGAGAACATGTGGTGTTCAGTTTTTTTGTTTCTCTGATAGTTCACTTATTATGATGGTCTCCAGTTGCATCCATGTTGCTGCAAAGGACATGATTTTGTTTTCCTTTTTGGCTGTGTAATATTCCAAAGTCCGCTTTTATGGGCATCTGGGTTGGTGCGTTTATTCAATAATGCTTCATTTCCCCACTTATTTTTTAGTGCTAGATTTATTTATTTACTTATTTATTTGAGATAAAATCTTGCTCTGTTGGCCAGGCAGGAATGCAGTGGCACCATCATAACTCACTGCAGCCATGAACTCCTGGACTCAAGTGACCCTCCTGCCTCAGCCTCCTGAGAGGCTAGAACTACAAGCACACACCACTGTGCCTGGCTTATTTTTTTTATTTTTATTTTTTGTAGAGATGCGGTCTCTCTTTGTTGCCTGGGTTGGTCTTGAACTCCTGGGCTCAAGTGATCCTCTCATTTCAGCCTCCCAAAGTGCTGGGATTATAGGTCTGAGTCATTGTACCTGGTCTGATGCTGGTTTTATAATATACTAAATTTTTTATTTGTACTTGAGTGTGTTCTAGAGCTTGTATTCAGTTGTACCAATCTGTCTATTCTTTCATCAGTACCACTTTGCTTTAATTATCATAATTTTCAAATATACTTTAATGTTGCATAGGTCTAGCTTCTCCTCACTATTCTTTATTTTAACTAGTCTGACTCAGTTAATATAATGTTCAAACTTTTTTCTCCCCAAATCAGAACACTTGATTTAAAAATGAAAATGTTAAGTTTAGTAATGTTAAGTTTCCTCCTCCAAGCACAGGGTTGTACACGTGGTAGGTGCTTACTGACTAAAGGGATAAATGAGGTCAAGACCTTTGATAGGTTTGTTACTTCTATAGTAATTAGTTCTTATAAATACAATAGTAGATAGCTTTCCTGTTTGCATATTAAGAAAAAAGAAATCCAAAGGTTATTTGTTCTCTGTTCTGTTTTTACTGTTCGAGGAGCTCTTAGGTAGCTTCTGGCCCAGCTGTGGCACCCACATACTCAATGCAGCCCAATTAGTTACTAAGAGGCACAGTGTGTTGAATCAGAGTGTAACTAAAGTCAAAGCTGCAGGAAGTAGCAGCAATACTAATGAGTATTCAAAGCTGATTAGAATGCAAAAAAAAAATCCTGCCACTCTTTAAGTATCTGCTATAATACGAAGTAATCAGGTAGCAGCTACTTGAAGTGACTGCTTGAAAGTGATTTTTTTTTGATTGGGAAGATTTGTTAAGAATTACATGTTAAAAATTAGGACTTTTTTCAAAAAGTTTCAATTGGTGCTCTCTGATTTAATAAACACACACATAAACACATATACACAGACAAGTATGCACATATTAATCATTAGTTGTATTCAACTAAATGAAAACAGGCATTCTGGATAGCTGGAAAGCTGAGGCTATTAAAGGAAGGGCATTTAATGTATTTATTGGGGGTAATATTTAAACTGTATAAAAATGGAATTATTGGTCTAAAATATTAGTCATGGGCTTTCAGAGGTTATTCAATTCGTCTATCCATCTCAAAGTAGAACTGAATCTATATTTATCATCAATATCATCTTAATCCTACTATAGGGAAAAATGATAATTAGTACTCTGAAGGAGCCTTTCCCCTCTACTCCCTAAAGAGATAATCATAAAACTATACTGAATTCATACCAGGATCTTTGACTTTTAATTCACACATAGATACACAGTTTTAAAGGAATATTCAGAGGTCAATATGCATTCAGTAAAATCTTCTGTATCTTCTGTATCTAGGTATACCACAGACACTGAGAATTGATAACCAATTAATCATTAATATTTAATTGATCAACTCATTATACATTTTTGGCTGCCTTGAGATGACTTTGAGACCATAAAAATGCTTGATAATGAAATATTCAATTATTTTTATTACTTTACTAATGCAAGAAACTTATTTTGGCTCAACCTTAACTGAGCCAGAAATTATAATTGAATAGTTTGGTAATGTACTTTCCGAGTATAAACTTTGCATCAATACATCAACTGAGAAATCCCTATTATTATACCCAATGCTTTTTAAAATGAAGCAGGCCACCTAGATTTATACTCAAGATCTATCATCTTCTTGTTATATGATCTTTAACAACTTATCTTCTCAGTGCCTCAGTTTCTTGACATGTAAATTAGTGTCAATATTAGTCCCTATATCATGAGAATTAAATAAAATAATTCACATAAAGGGATCAGCACAATGCCTGGCACATAGTAAATACTGAATATATGTTTGGTACTATTATCACTAATTATATTGGGCATATAACTATGGGCTATGGGTCAAACTTAACATGTAGCAAGAAAACCATATAGACAGAATATAATTAAGCATTGACAATATGGTGCATATTATAAGCACCACAAGTGATTGAGGAGGTTGATGTCAGAAGTTTTATAGAAGATGTGACTGGAGTTGAGGCTTAAATGATGGAGTTGAGGCTTAAATGATGGATAGAGAATGACGAGTGGAAAAGAGGTGAGGGCATATCAGATAAGGGGCATAGAATGAAAAGGACAAAAAGGAAAGTGAAGATGAGCCCTGGAGAGCCATATAAATTAATTAACTAGTTTTTCAATGTATGGTTTAATCGAAAATTTCACTCTGGCTTCCAAAACAAGTGTGGGTAGTAAACAATCTCTTTGGAAAATGATCTATTCTAAGTGTGTGTGTGTGTGTGTGTGTAGTTTATTATCTTCTAAGTGGTTCACTTGAAATATCCTATTTAATACTTATAACAACCCTATTAGACAGTATTATCAACTCTATTTCAGAGATAAGGAAATTGAAGCACAGTCACATCAAGAAACTTGCCCCAAATCATAAAGCCAGTATAAGTCAGAGCTAATATTTGAACCCAGACAGTCTAACTTCAGTGCTGTGTTCTTAATTACAAAGTTACTTCCACTTAATTTTGATAAGGTCTTATAAATTTTTAACGTTAACTGCTAGCCAGAACAAGTAAAGGAAGAAACTCCTAAAAGTCAACATGGTGCTTAAACAATGACTGCCACTTTTTTGATTTAAGCCCCATCTTTGGATTCAAATGACAAGGAATACAATTGTGTAAACAGATACGGAAATTTGAGGAGTCAAATTTAGTAATATACTTTATTTTAAGCTAATATACAAAAATTAAAAAAAACACTTTTTTACTTCATATTTCTTTGAGTAGAAAGTATGTAGACAGTGAGGATTTGTTGTTTTAGGCTTACTCAGAAGTGGTTTGGGCAGTTGTGAGGTCTGGTTATACTGTGCATTAATGCTTTGTTGGCTTGTCTAAGTGAGAAGTGGTCACCCTGAAGCCTTGGAGCCACATGTTGCTTTTTAAAATACCATGTGTAGCTCTTGAATTAAATATTAAAAATTCTATTGTGAATTGTCTTGATGCTGTGTCCTGTGAAAGGTATAAAGTATTACTAAGAGATATAGACACAGGAAGGAACTCTAAATGATGAAGAACAAAGAACAGAATTTTAATAGTGCATGTATTGCAAGCTACACTAACATCTAACAGCTTAAACAGTGGTATGTTAATTGAATTTGGTATAATAAGTGCCATGAATATGGGAGGTAGCATGGGGTAGTAGTTAAGGAAACAGACGCTGAAGTCATACAGCTCTGAATCAGAACTTTTGCTCTGTTACATTCTAGCTGTGTGACAGAGCAAATGGGTAAGTCACTTACTATTTGTTAAGTTGCTAATGGATAAGTCACTTACTATTGGATAAGTCACTTACTATTCCCATTTATAAGTAGGAAAAAGAATAGTACCAATACCTTATAGAGTTATTGCAAGAATTAAATGAGACATAATGCATGAAAAAATTTGGAATATTGCCTGGTCATAAAAAAACACTCAATAAGTAATGTCCTTTTAATATGACTGATATTAAAAATAGTATGACCCTATATAACTTAATATTATTTATTTTGGAGATTCCTAATTTTCATCCTTGTCCAGATTGGTCACCACTTTGCTAGACGCTGGGCTATTCCTTTCTTATGTGAACATTTTAAAAATGACTCACCTCCATCGTTGTCCAAGTTATCTCCACAAAGCATTTCCATGACAACATTGCAGCCTGTCCCACTCCAACCCACCTGGCAGACACAGTGCCAACCATTTTGATCCAGGGTACATCGTCCATTTCCAAAGCAGAGCCCTGGGCAGCCATCTGAAAAGACAACAGAGAATAACAATCACAAATACATCAGAATGACATTGGCCAACAATGATGTATCTGCCTATAGGGAAGCATCCAATCATCTGGGCTCCATTCAGATGAGGTGTTGAATAAATGGAAGAAGAGCTTGCTTGCTTGCAAAACCTTCTCAGGGAACTTGTTATCCCTTACTTTGCAGTGGTTTTCCTTAGAGAGCCAATTAAGCTTTATTAATGCTAACCCCAATTCCCAATCTCTGGGTTAGATAGAAAGAAAACTATGGTGGGGACAAGAAGTGTTATTTTTTTCCTTTTCAATAAACATATCTCCTCATCTCAATCAAACCTGGATAGTGCTGTATCTAGTTATGGCCAATAAGTTGAAAAAAATCCTGCAGTTTCTATGAAGAGAAACTTTCTCTAACTACTTCTAGCCTGTGCTTATGTTTCTCTGGTGATGTATTGCTTTAGGATTTAGGTATGCTTGTATAACGTTCAGACCACACCATTAAGTATTTGCTCATATGGTGCCTTAGAAGTGTCCTGCAGCTGCTTTGCACATTTTCAGCTTTTTTCTTCAAGATTATTATTGATCTGAAGACTAAGGATTGAAATTTTTTACTTCTATGGATGTCTCTCAAAAACTTGTACAATATTATGCCTGCAACAGTGATATTAAGTACTAAACAAATGTTTATGAAATTAATGCACGCCGGATTTAGACTTTCTGGATTCTAAAGAATAACTGGAAAAATATAGTCAAGAGGAAAGTGAAGTGTTTAAATGACTTTTAACCATTGATGAAGCACTAACACTGACAGTGGTTCCTCTTTAGACTTTTAATTTCTCAGATATGCCTTACTCTTTCTACCAGTAATTTGGATTTTGACTTTACCAAAGGGTAACTGCGCATGTGCCAAGTGCTCAGTGGGCAGATGAACAGAGACAGTGATAATAGCATAAATCTTCTGGATATTTTTCTCAGTAGCAATACAAGACCAGACCCAGATTTTACTGGGAATAGTCCAATCAATATTATTTTTATTTCCTGACTTTGATAGAAAATTCCAGAAGTATAAAGAGCAAAACAAAAATTTAAAAATCTGTAGAAGTAACCCAATTTTTTTCCAAATGCTTTTCCAAGAAACTAGTAACAGACCAGAGGAAGAAAAAAAGTTTAAAATAAAACGACAGATGTCTATCAGATTATATAAACACTTTTATGTATGTAATATTCTCATGATTTTGAGAAGGGAATTTATGGAGTTCCATTTTAATAGAGAGACAGTGAATAAGTAGAAATTAAGGATAAATTAAGAGTTATTCAACTTTCTGAAGTTAAGGTAATATAAGCCACCAGTATATCTGACAGAAAAACCCTTGCTGTCGCTGTCAAAGGCAGATACCTGGAGGGATAGCTGGTGAGGATACTTCTAGGAAGACAATTCTTCTGCCCTTGTAAGGATGCAAGAGCACCAGTATATGGACTTAGAGCTATATTGTTATATTAAATAAAAAGTTCAGCCATCTAAACCTAGTTTATTTAACAATTACCTGTGTCGTATACACAAACACAGACACACAACTCAATATAAGGGCTAGAAAAGATAGACCTTTAAACTGCTTATTGGTCCATTTTATAATATTGCAAACAGTGACTGATGTCACAAAAACAAATGACCTATTAGTCTGTCTATTATAATGTGAAACTGACAATGTTATACGTAAATGAGATTGCCAAAAAGTAAGAACCAAAAGCCAAAAAACCGCCCTTGCTTTCCCACATGCATATTTTCTGTTTACAATATACTTCTTTTATAAAACTGGTGAGAAAAATCTTACCTCGGACAGCATCTAAGTAGTGAGCTAAAGGGGGGGAAAAGAGTGATTGAATGAATTTCTGGGAGACCAAAGCTATACAATATGTACTAATGGTTTACCATCTGTTGCCTGGGAGGAGAAAAGAAAACTGTGAACTGCTGAAATGCCTGCAGCTCACAAGTTGGTACACCGGCCTGTGCAGTTTGTGAATAATATTTTCTGTGAGAAATAGATTAATGACTTTTCTGCAACAAACTCTATTAGGCTTCCTTAAAAAGTGTCATATTTCATTAAAAGTATTAGAACTGCATTTATACATTTCAGTAATAACTTCTGTAAAAGAGCACTGGCTTCAACTTCTTATTAGTAATATCTTTAGAAAGGAGTTCTGGAGTAACCACCTTTGGTAATCATCAAAATATTTAAATCCTCTTACATGAAGGCAATAAACTTACAGTAGTGCAGGAATGTAATTACTTAAGCTGCAACTGAATCTCACCCCTCACCACCTTTTTAATGAATCTTAAATATTTTCCACAGTCACGGAACAAGACTTACTGTACCTTTAGCAGAGTAGTAATGCACTTTATTAAGATTATATGTGATATGTATTATATATATTATACATTATTTTGACAGGCTCCAGCCATTATAACAAAATACTTTCACCTAAAAATGCAAGCTGTAGTACAGTCTAGTGGTGGAAAAAAAGCCCACAAACAATGAATTGGGTATCCAGAGGCCACACTTGTCTTTGTATGAATTTTCTGAGTTGTAATGGAATGCCACTGGAACATATTGTTACCTGCTTTTCTTAGCTGAACAATGGGAATCATACTTGTCCTTCTGTATATGAATGAAACCTTTGTGCCAGAAAAGTGTATATGTCAAGGACTTTGCTTTTTTTCAGGAAAAAAAAATCTTTCTTATTCATGTCTTTTATAGTGTGAAGGTCACAGGAAAAATTGATTTTTACATAGGCTTTTCCATGCTCACAGACTGTTTTCCCAGACAGTATCCTGAAAATTTGTGAGACTGGTGACAAGGGTTGAGAGAGGGTAGATGCTTCAGGACCAACTCTACACTACCGGATGGACAATTCAACACAAATGTTCTATTGATGATAGGTCAGGAGTGCCTTCCTCATATACATTAAAGACGGCTTCTAATGATATTGAATGACTCCTGTTAAAGTAGTCCCATTTAATGAAATTGCCTCTAAGTGCTCTCAACCAATACAAACTATACTTTTGAAAAGGAGAAATGGGCAGTGAATGTTACCTTCATAACAAAAGCATTTCTCTTATTAACTAATGACACTTTATTCGAATGTATCATCTTTCACTTGAATAACTCATAAAACGACACAAGAAATAAGTAGAAGATTATCAACAAAAGAAAAATACTTCCAGTTCACAAAGCTTTTAAAACTTGTAACCAACCCTCCTCCTCCTCATCTTCTCTAATCTCAAATTCTACTAAAAGCCTGTCAATTGACTCACTAAACTGCTCTTACTTCAATAAATCCAATTTACTTTGGTCAAAGTATGGTGGTACTTACCAATAGTGCAGTGGTCGCCCTCCCATCCAGGGCTACACTCACATTTTCCATCTTTGCACTGGCCATGCTCAGCACAGTGAGAATGACAGGAGCGTTCCTCACATGTTGGTCCCACCCAGCCTTCTTCACATTGGCAAATTCCCCTTGAGCAGACTCCATGGCTACCACACTCCATGGTACAGAGCTCTGCGGGAAATTCAAAAAAGATATATTAGCATATTTTGTTTAAACCAGCATCCATTCTTTAAAAAAAAAATTAGAATTACCAAAAATCAGTTTATATTTATATTTTTAAAAAAGATGTTTGTAAGTGTTTTATATAAATAAAATATAGAAAGAAAATGTTACAAAGATCTCTAGCAGCTGAATGAATGTATGAAGAACTCTGTAAAAAAGGTAGTTAAGTATCCAAGTATAAAATAAACTCTAAGTCAAATTGATTTTGTGAAGTCCTTGAAATGATAATGGCATTCAAGGATTAGAAATGAATTTAATGCCAAACAAATGCCAAGTGAATTTTACCAAAAATTTATTAAGATCACAGGTAATGTTGCAGGGATTTTATGACACTAAGAAATCATTGGGGGGAAAAACCCACTAAAATAGTGCTCTAACTTCATTCAGAAAGACAAGTTCAAAAATTGAACAGATAATAACTTTCTAATAAAATTCGTAATATACGAAAGGCAAAACTACCAATGATGACAATCAGCTGGTTTCCCTGATCATACTAACAATATTTTCATTTATTTTAAGCATATAAAATGACTCCTAGTTGATTAAAGTACACAGCCTTCTTAACTTGAAACTCTACTCGGTGTTAAGCCAACATAATGATGGTGTGTGCCGAAGTTCTCTCCTCTGTCCCCTTGACTTTTTGATGAGAAACATTGAATATTCATATAATTATGACGGTAGAGGAACCAAAATAAAAGCCTGGTAAGTCTCTTTCTTGATCTAATTTCCTTGCTGGAGGAGGAGAAATGAGATAAAAGCTTATTGAAAGGTTTTATGTTTAGGTCTTTGATCCATTTAGAGTTGATTTTTGTGTATGGTGATAGGTAGGGGTCTTGTTTTAATCATCTGCATGTGCAACCGGTTTTCCCAACACCATTTACTGAAATAGGTTCTCCTCTCCCTAATGCTTGTTAGTGGAGGCTTTGTTGAAGATGAGTTGGTTGAAAAATTGAGGCTTTTTGCTTCCGGGGTCTCTATCCTGTTCCATTGGTCTATATGCTTGTTCTTGTACCAATACAAGGCTGTTTTGATTATTGTAGCTTTATAATAAAGTTTAAAGTTTGGGAGTGATAACTCCTGCTTTTTTTCTTCTTCTGAGGATTGTTTTGGCTATTTGTTGTCATTTATGTTTCCATATGAATTCCTGTATTATCATTTCCAGGTCTGAGAAGAATGTTGCTGGTAATTTAAGGGTATTGTGTTAAATCTGTAGATTGCCTTGGGTAGGATGACCATCTTAAAAGAACATAATAGGTTTTGGGTACAACTGGTCATATGTCTTTGAAGGAAAAAACAGGGTGTTCTGGAAGCCAATTTGTCTCTCTTATAGTCTCAAAACTCTGAAACCGGTTTTATCTATTAAAAGAGGTATTGATATTAATATCAATACCTAGATAGCAGAGTTATTTTTCAGTAGGTGACAATATTCTTCTAATAAAGCCATGATTACGAATTTTATTATAATCTGGATCAATTTATTCATAAGTATTATTTGAGGGTCTGGGTATGACGGAAAGAGTAGTGGATTTGAAATAAAGATACCCACATGCCTGATTCCTCTGTTTAATAGATATGTACCCTTAGGCAACTTACTAACATGTTTTCTTAATCTCTGCTTATGTAAGAATACAATAGAAGTCATCATTTTTAGACATCACAGGACTGTTGGACAGATTTGAGATATATTTTAGAGTTATTACTAGCAGGACTTTCTCAATAGTGGATTTGGGGGAAGAAGGAAAGGAAAGGGAAAAAGAAAGTTTAGCTTAAATAAGTGGCTAATGCTACCATTCATGACATGGGAAACGCTGAGAAAAAAATAAGGATGAAAGTTCAAACAGATTAACCCTAAGATATGTATAGAAAGCCGTGTGAAGATGTCAGTTTAGGCAATAGAGTATATGATTCTGACAGACCAAGGCTAGAGATATAAAATTGGCAGACATCAGCAAATAGGTGATATTTAAAGGTATGAAACAGATTGATATTCTTAAGGGCAGAGAATAGGAGAGCACCAGGAATGAGCCCTGAAGAAAGAGCAGGTTGAAAAAGAGAAATCGTCAAAGGAGACTGAGATGGAGAGGGCAGTGAGTGATAGGACAAAATCTAGAAAATTGTGGTTTAACAAAAGTTCCAAGATCACTTTTCAAGAAAGGAATGGTTAAATATATCTAATAAGGCTGAGAAGTCAAGTAAGACAAAGGCAGAGAAGTACCCACTGGATTTCTCAACATGGAAATTGTGACTCTAGGGATAGCTTTACTGATAAATTGGTAGATGTAAAGCCAGATTGGAAGGGGTGAGAGAGTGAAGGGAAAGCTATGTGGGGGATCACCAGGTTGTAAGAAAAGTCTAGGACACAGAAAAATATATTTTAAAAAGATGAACCTCAGCTTAATAAGTGGTAGCCCAGGTAGAATTATCCTGAAAGAACCCCTGATCCCTGTATCTTGGTCTGAATCTCTCATTGATAATATAAATATAATTTCAGTTCTTACAGTGAACCCAAGGTTGTCATTCTATTCCCCTTAATGGCGCTCTCCCATGACACTAAAATCTGAATTGAAAGGGCCTTTCTAAGATTAGGGGTTTAATTTTTCAAAGCCAGTCAAGTCAGAGCTGACTAGAATAATTAGAGACAAACATTTTCCATATATTGCTTTATAAATCTACAAATGTTAAGCGTAGACAAATGTTGTCTGAAAATAGGACCAGATGAACACTATTGGTGAAATGGCAGACTAGCCTATTCTTAAACCATCTCAATATAAACCACTAGAAATGTTGGATATAATGTAACAATTTTTAAAATTTCACAACTTAGCTCACAAAAAAGATACATTCCCCAGCTCCAGAAGCAAAGAGGATGCTAAAAGTCAAAGCAGCAAGCATATGAGTGAATCCTCTGGAAGCCTCGAAGATTATTATACTCAATTATGACTAAGGGCTTGGATATTTATGTCCACAGAGGGAAAAGAGTTAAGGTCTTGGACCTATTTAAAATGAAGAGTAGGAGTGAAACTCTAGCACAAAGTCAAGACCCTTGAAAGGCTGCAATCTCAGTGAGGTGGTGATTAATCAACTCTACTCACTAGTCCAGAGAAGATGCATTGACTGTATAACAACAACAACAACAACAACAACAACAACAACAACAACAACAATAAGCTGCTGTTAGAAAACAATATAGAAATAAAATAATATTTTTGTTTTTAAATTTAAAAAAATTTTAAAGGTGTGAGATAAAATTCAGTGTTAGGTACACAAGTGGTCATTGTACAGGTAAAGTTTTGGCCTTCCTTTGGTACCTGCTTTGCCTGGTTTGAGATTGGGTACCCTTATTGGTGTTATGTTTCCCCCCTCCCCTGGCAGTGTCCCCCTCCTGCCAACCCCTTTCTCATAATATTATGATAAACATTCAGAGTCCGCCTATGGGTGAGCACATGTAGTACACAGATCTTTGTTTCTGTGAAAGATCACTGAGTATTACAGACTCTAACTCTATCCACGATAAAATAATATCCTACAATAACTTGTAAGATGGAATGTCCTGAGTGAAATATTTGTAAAGCTTTGTATTATTGAAGAGTTAGGTAAGAGCTATGTTGTCAAGTATGCATATAAAAACAAGGAGGCTGGAATTCAGTTTCTAGTAATATGACCTAAGTAATTTTTAATATACCCTCCTGAGGGGAACTAGAAAATCTGGACAAAATATATTTTAAAGTCTTTTGGAAGTTACTGGTGTTCACAAAACAGTAAAGAATTACTGTGCCAAATTCCAGGGAAAAAAGAAAATCCAGAGAGGAGAGCCTGACATTTATGGGTGCTTTTCCTGTAGCAGCATCTGTCAATCATGATAGAGGGAGCTAGAAGGCTCAGAGGCTGGGTAGAACTTTGTCAGTTTCATGTCAGAAAAGAATATTTGAATAGATGATGGCTAAGAAATTTCCAACACTGAAGAAAACATTAAACCAAATATATGAAGCAAAACCCGAAGGAAGGAAAAAGAGGAAATGACTAACTCGCAATCATAGTCAAAGACTTACTATTCCTGCCCCATTAATTGATAGAACAAACAAGTGACAAATCAGAAAGAATATGGAATATCTGAACAACATGGTTAACAGATTTGATCTAATTGATACATACAGAACACAGCAATAAATGACTACAAAATGCATATAATTTTCAAATGTATATGGAATATTTGCAAATACTGACCATGTACTGAACTATAAAGTAAGTCTCATATTTCAAACCATATATCATATATAGGATGTCTTCTGCTCACTATAAAGTTAAGCTTGAAATAAGTAACAGAAGATGACTCTAAAATTCACATATGTTTGGAATTCAAGGAACACACTTTTAAATAAACTATGGAACAAAGAATAAGTCATCATGGAAATTAGAAAATAGTTTAAATAAATTAAAATAATGGTACTACATAGTAAAACTCGTGTAAAGTAACTAAGTCCATGTGTACTAAATTTTTTATAAGGAAGAAATAAAAAGCAGCTGAATAACAATGACTTGAGCATCCATTCTAAGAAATTAGAAAAAAGACCAAAATAAACTCAAAGAAAGCAGAAGGAAGAAAATAATAATTGTAAGAGTGCAACCCCCTTGGGTCCCCTCCCACGATGGTAGCTTTTCTGTACTCTTAATAAATCCTGCTTTCAAAAAAATTATAAGAGCTGAAAGTAATAATAAAATAGGACCAAATATACCATAGATAGAATCGACAAAGCCAATACTTGATGATGTGCACAGACCAATAAAACTGACAAATCCATGGTGGGGAGTGATCAAGAAGAAAATATGAAAGACACAAATAACCAATATTAGGGATGAAAAATATAAATTGCTATGCATCATATAGACATAAAACATCCCAAGAGGATATTACAATGTTTTGTCAATACATGTGAAAAATTTCACAAAATGAACAAATTTCTAGAACAATACAACTTATAATAATAACATCACAATAAAAATGTAAACAGAATATTTTTTATAAAGAATCTTAATCCACATCGGTCTCAGATGGCTTCACTTGAAAATATTACAAATTTTAAGGAAGAAAATTTGCCAATCTTGAATAAACTTTTCCAAAAAGTAAAAAAAAAGAGAAGCGCTTCACATTGTGCTTTATGAGGTCATAATAACCCTGATATAAAGTTCTGACAAGGATATTATTTTTAAAAATGCAGGCCAGTCTTACTTATGAAGATCACACTCATGTATATAAAAATCCTCAACAAAATATTAACACAGCAAATCTAGCATTATATAACACAAATATAATACAATGAACAATTTGTGCTTATTCTAAGAATACAAAGTTAACACTTGAAAATCAATCAGTATAATTCATCACATGTAGGGAATAAAAGAGAAAAATCATATAATCATCTTAATAGGTATAAAATAAGTATTTGATAAAATATTAAACATTCATTCTTAATAAAAACTTGTAGCAAACTAAGACTAAAAAAACCTTTAAATCTGATAAAGATTGGGTATAAAAACCCCACAGTAAGCATCATTTTTAATGGTGATATGTTGGAATCTTTTCTTATATTATTGAAGCTGAGAAAAGATGCCTACAATCATCACTTCTATACAACATGGCTAGAAGTCCTAGCCAGTTAAATAATGTAAGAAAATGAAAACATGTATAAATACTGAAAAGGAATAAACAAAGGCATCATTATGCAAAGACAGTACTATTGTACATGTACAATATCTAGAAATAATTTATATAGATAAATTATTAAAATTAATACATGAATTTAGGAAGATACCCAAATACTAGGCTAATATATGTAATTTGTTTCTATACATCAATGGCAACAATGAGAACATTTAAAAATACCATAAAGTTGCATCACAATATTATATTCCCAGTAAAAAATTTAACAAAATATGTGCAAGATCTATATTCAAAACTATAAAACTTTCTAAAAGAAATTAAAGAAGACCTGGAAAATGAAAGTTTTATCATATCCATAGATTGGAAAACTCATTTTTGAAAGATATTGATTTTCCCCAAATTGTTCCATAGATTCAGTGAAACACCAATCAATATTTCAGGGTTGTTTTGTGTGTGTGTGTGTGTGTGTGTGTGTGTGTGTGTGTGTTTATATGTGTGTGAGAATATTGATTAGCTAAAGAAAAAAGTGGAACAAGGTGAGAAGATGTACTGTAGTGGATAGCAAGACTAATTACAGAGTTATGTTAATTTAGACAGTGAATGCTGGCACAATGGCAAATACACCAGAGACCCACACGTGTAAGCACAATTAATTTATGTTGAGTGGCACTACAGTCCAATGGGAAAAGACTATTGTTTTAAATTAAATGGTTCTGAGAAGCTGAATATCCATTAGAAAAAAAATCTCTACTTCACCCTATACACGAAATCAATCCCAGATAAAATGTAATAAATGTAAACTGACAAAGCTTCTAGAATTCAACATAATAATATCACAATCTTAGGGTAGAAAAAACTTTTCTTAAAAAGCACTCTAAAACACTAACCACAAAGGCAAAAAATGATAAATTGAATACATAAAAGACAGAGAAAAGACATGCTACAGAGTAGTCGAATACATATACAACATACATAACTGAAAAAGAGCATATATTTAGAATACACAAAGAACATTTTCAAATCAATAAGAAGACACATGATCCAATAAGGGAAAAAATGGGCAAGAGGCCTAAGCAGGCCTTTCACAAAGGAGTATATTCAAATGGCCAGATGTATATGGAAAGGTGCTTAGCACCATCATTTATCAGGGAGATACAAATTAAAATGATTATGAAATATCAGTACATGCTTACAAGAATGGTTAAAATTAAAAGACTGACAGTTAATAGTATTAAGTGTTGGTGACAACATGAAGTAACAAAATCTCACACAACACAGGTGGCTGTGTACATTGCTACAATCACTTTGGAAAATTATTTGAAATTATCTACTAAAGTTAGATATATGTATACTCTGTGACTCAGCAATTCCACTTATTATTTCTCAATGGAAGTGCAAACCAGGAAATGCTCATTAAAAGACTTTGTATAAAAGTGTTCATGGCAGAATTATATGTAAAAGCCCCCAAACGGAAACACTTCAAATATCCATTGGCAATAAAATGAATAACTAATTATGGTAACAATGCAAAGAAATGATATGCCACAATGAAAATGGATGATACACAGCAACATGTTATAGTATGAACGAACACCCAAAAAATGTTGAATGAAAGAAATTAGACAGAAAATCATACATACTATAAAATTCCACTGATTCATTTCTTAAAAAGCAGGCAAATATTAGAAGTTAGGGTAGTCACTTTGGGGAAGAGAGAAAGAGGAAGAAAATTGGGACAGACCACAAAGAAGGCTTCTGAGGATAGTATCCTATATTCTGAATTGGATGGTAGTTAATAAGTGTTTCATTTCTTGAGCTAGACACGTATGACGTTTGTACCTTTCTGTATGTTATATTTTAATAAAAAATTTAAAGATTAAAGGTAATCATCAAAAGAACAGCAGTAGAATATATATCTTTCTAACTAGATGAGGAGTAGAAAGAATGAAGATAACTCAGTCAATCAAAGAAAAGGCAGAAAGGTGGGGAAGTCAAAGAAAAAATAAATATTGTAAATAGGAGACACAAAAAGAAGATGTTAGGATATAAATCTAGACACATCAGTAATCCCAGTAAATAGAAACAAATTGAAGTGCAATTTAAAAGAGTGAGAATCTGGAACTGAATGAAAAAGAAAATCTAGCATGTTATTTCTGTTAATAAGAGATGTGCTAAAACATACTTATACAGAAAAGTTACCAATAAAACGAAAAAGCATAATGGAAGAGCAACCAAGAGAAACTTGGTGTCACTATAATATAATCAGATAGAAAATACTTCAGGACATAAAGCATAATTATGGATAGAATCGTTAAATAATAAAATGAATAATGCACCAAAAAGACGTAACAATCCATACATGTATGAAAATGTAGCTTCTCGATATATAAAGCAAAACTGACAGACTTATAAAAAAGCAAATTGATAATCTCACAATTAGTAATATAATAAAAATTAGTGAGGATGTAGAAAATTTGATTAGTGTAATTAACCACTTTAATATAACAGACATTTATAGAATCCCAAAGCTATGCCTATACAATATGTATTCTTTTTTTTCTTTAAGGTGACAAAGCAGGATTTACTGAGAAGACAGAAAAGCTCACACAGTGGGAGGGGGTAGCCTATATATTCTTATCAAGCACAGAGTAACCCACAAAAACTGACAATGATCAGTCCACAATGCAAGACTAAATGAATGACAAAGATACCACATTATACAAATCATGCTGTTTCAGCAAAATGCAGTAAAATTAGAAGTTAATAAACAAACAGATAACAAAAGAAAAATCCTAGAAAGGTGTTCTTTAAAATAATTTGTGAATTACATTTCAAAAATTATATTGGAAATTAGGAACTGTATAATAATGAAATATTATTTGTAACAACTTGTGGGATGCAGCTTAGATAGTAACTTAGAGAAAATTTACAGCTTAAATCAGGCAGTAGAAAAGAACAATTGAAATTACATGAGTAAAGTATCTGACTACGGAGTTAGAAAAACGACTTACATATAAGTAGATGAAGGAAACAGTAAAGGTGAGAACAGGAGTTAATGAAATCAGGAACAAAGAAACAATAGAGAAGATTGATAAAACCAAAATCCCAGTCTTTTACATGGTTATTAAAAACAGAAACCTCTGCCAAGGTAGAGCTAGAGAAAACCAAAATGAAAACATACAAATAAACATTAAAGATTAAAATTTAAAAATAAATGAGAGAAAGCTATGGACAACTTTATGCTAGTAAGTCTGAAACCGTAGATAAAGTAGATATTTTTCAAGATAACAAATGGGCTTGAGAAGAAATAGAAAACCTGAATACACATTAAAAACACTGAAAATGGCCCAGATGGTTTTACAGGTGTATTTTGCCAAATTTTCAAAGGACAGATAATCTCTATTTTAAACAATACCAGAGAATATAGAAAGAGGGAAAGTTTCCCAAATCATTTTATGAAGTGACTTACAATCTAGTTCCAAAATGGGGTAAAAGAAGGAGAAATGATTTTTTTTTAAAGATGGAGGTCTCACTATGTTGTCCAGGTTGGACTCGAATTCCAGAACTCAAGTGATGCTCACTCCTCAGTCTCCCAAATAACTGGAACTACCGGCACATGCCACCCTGCCCAGCTCTAGAAATGATTTTTTTAATAGGCCAGTCTCACTTATAAACATGGCTGAAAACATCTCCAATGAAATATCTAGAAATCAAACCAACAATGCGCACATACACACACGCATGCACACATCAATACAGAAATGACAACCAAGTAAGCATGAGGGCCAGAGTGGCTTAACTTTAGAAAATATATCAATGTAATTCACCATTGAATTATTGCATTTTGTTTTAACCTGTTTCATAATAATTAAATAAAAAGTATAATCCTATATGTAAAAATAACACCTTCTAAAATTTACTTCCTGTTTATGATAGACTCTCCTGCCAAAGTAGGACTAGAAGGGAACTTACTGAGTATGACAAAGTTGATTTACTAAAATCCTATAGTAATCCTCATATTTGGTACATAAATACAATAAAAGAGATATTCCTCTTACAGTCAGAAGAAGTATTAGAAATAACTACTGCTTCTAATACAATGTTGTACTGGAAATCTTAGCACAATAAAGCAACCAAAGATATAAAACATGTAGTGCCTGAAAAAGAAGAGATAAAATTGAATATACAGGTGAACTATAAAACTGGAAGAAAGGAACACAAGGTTGCTGGATACAAAATCAAGAGAAAAAAATCAACAGCATACCTAGATGTCAGGGACAGCAAATTAGAACATGTACTTTTTTTTTAAAAGACCGCATTCACAATAATAGAAAATCTACCAAAAAAAAGTTCAACATTCCTTTACATAAAATTTTAAAACTTTATTGAAGAACACATACAAAGACCCACTCTATGGAGAGATATATTGTGTTCATGGCTCAGAAGCCTCAATATCATTAGAATGTCAATTTTCTTCTACTAGTTCTATAAATTATGTGTACTCTGGTCAATATCTCAACATCTTTAATAGAGCTTGAAAATATGATCCTAAAATTCATATGCAACAGAAAAGAGCAAGAATATCCAAGAACATTTGGAAGCATAGTCATGGTGGAGTGTATATATATATGTGTCCTAACCTAAATGTCTATCAATAGGAAAATGGTTATATACTTTTTTTCATATCCATACAGTGCAAAAAATACGGCAATTAACTTGAATAGGATAGAGGTACATGCCTCAATATGGATTAACTTTAAAAACTTGATGAAAGAAGAAAGCCAATCATTCCTATGAAATTTAAATGTATGTAGAATGATACAATATATTTTATGGAAATATAGCTATTTTGAAAAGACTAAAAACGTGTATGGCAATGATTAGATTTAGAGAGTGATTTCTGCTGCAGGGAAGGGAGGCAGATGGGATCACAAGAGGATACATAGAGACTTCGTTTGAATTTGTTAATTTTTATAGTAAAGTAGCAGGTTTACAGCTGTTCATTATGTTATGTTCCTGAAATATCTAATAATAAATTACGAAAGAAAACAGTTAGAAATCAGTAAGAAACAACTATCTTTAGGGCCTGCTCTACTGAATAAATCAGTGGAGATATTATTTAACCTAACTCTTGCACTCAACATGAAGCCCTCCACAGATATAAGCCACAACCACTGGTCTGATTTATGATTTCAGCATCGCAAGTATCCAGGTGGGAAGTCATATCCTCATGAATAAGGGAATCCTCTACAAAATAAATTACTACAAATGGAAAAGCAGATCTTAAACAATAAGCATTCCTCACTTTGAACTGCATCAACATTCCTGCAATTGTAGCAGTTCCAAATAGAGTTTCTGGACTGATTCTAAGATGTTTTTCAATCCCATACTTCTTATAATCAGCAGTGTGGTTGGTGTGGGAGAAGAACCAACAGAAAACAGATTCTGGCAATTGTATAATTTATAAACATGATAGAAATGATATTTGCTTTAATATATTTGTCTCAGGAATAGTTGTATTCCATGTGTAATATTTTCTATCTTGTTGAAAATACATTAACATTACAGGCTACAAAATATGACAAAAGAATGCTAAAATATAAACATTCTTCTGTGCAAATGTATTGGAAAAGAACATGAAAAATATAGGCAGACACTTTAAAGTTCTACTGAGACATTTCATTTTTAATAAGTTTCTTTATGCATGTCAACAATGAACAACACTTGTATAAATTGAACTCGGATACAACTGGAACACTTCTTTGTTGCATGCTGACAAAGAACAATTTGATTAAACAGTAAATCCTTCAGAGCCTCCCTCACAATAATTTCTCTGAATTTACTTTTTAGACAAAAATTCCTGGTAAAGTAAATTCTGTTGTTCTTGGCATTTCAGCTATACCCAATATGACAATGATCGTAATGGGCCTTCCAAAATATTAAATTTGGTTATCAGTTAGGTTCTAATATATACAATTATATAAAATTTTCAATAATACAATATGGCGTTCTAAGCAAGGCAAGGACACTTCTGATGTAAAACTTTTTAAAAATTAATAAGTTAATTACATGTTTACATGCCCAGTATCTGGTAGACTCAGTTAAAGAGTGGAGGAAATTAGGTTGAGAGGAACAGGAAAGTGAAGAATTGGGAATGAATGAGTCTAAATTGCTACAGACCCTCTCTTTGTTAGACTTTACTACAATTTTTGTTGGGGGAAACTATGAGAACTTTCTCATTGTTTTGGGTGATTAATGTGGGAAATAACAGTAAGGGAAAAAAAGTAAGGTGACATTGATAAGTGCTAACCCAAGCAGCTTAAAGGGTGGAAAAGTTTTTGATGTATACAAGGCTCTTCACTAAAGTCAAGCAACGAGTCAACCAAGAATAATAAATATTATTATGAACAAAAGTTTGTGTACTCTTTTTTATTTTACCAAATATCTTAATCATTTTCATTTTACTACTTTCCACTCCTTTTGTTCCTCAGTGGCAGATAGTCTACTAGAAACTGGTACTATTATAAGTCAGTGTTAACTTCATAGAACACACAGGCATACTCACATGCATACGTATACACATATGCATGAATGCTCATACACATATTTTTGGTCTCTAGTTCCCTAAAAGTAATTTGAAAAGATATTAGTTGATGATATATTATGTCTATTTTATTGCATAGAGTTAAATTTAATACCATCTCCACCTGATCTTTACAAGTACTTTGCTCTGACAAAGATTTGGTTTTACTCTGAGCTACGTATCACATTTCCTATGTCTGAGATATAATAGTATATCTCTCATTTTAACACGGAAAACCTATGACACCAGCATAATACTCGTTCCTCAGCCCCAGCATTACAATGGTGCTTCGATATGTTTTAGTAGTTTTAGCACTCTTATATCGGAAAAAATCTAACTGAAGAGATTACAAAATAATACAAAATATCAGCTAGCTCTATCTGTACAAATATTAGCAACATAACAGCAACATACAAGCAGCAGTAACAACAGCAACAACAACAGCAACAGCAGCAGCAACACACTTTAGGCTGTACAAGATCTTGAGATGATTCTTAACTTCTTGATGGATAAGAACAAAAATCTCAAGGAATCTAGTATTTGAAAATCAAGAGTTGTAATGGATTTCAGCTCAGTGTTTCAGTAATATTGGTTATTACATTGGTTTTAAATTATTGGCTTTAAATTTCCTGTTTTGATCTAGTCACATGGTTAACTGTATTTTGGTACAAATGAATAACCTGGCAAGACAGAAAAATCCATGCCTGGCTTACCTTTTGAATTCAATAAAGTAGTAAGCTGACTTTTTTACTACAGATTATTTCCTTTGGAATAAATCTTGTTTCTTTGTTAGCTAAATGAAATATTCTCTAACCCTAGATGTCACATTTTGTTTGGTTAGCTTAGTGATCAGAAGCTGGAACTATTGAGGACAAGGTGAACTTCTACTCATTCATATCTACAGACGGCAAGAATGTCTCAACCCTTTGATAATGAACTTGGCACTCTAGCCTATCCGACAGTATCCTTATTTCCAAAGAATGTTGAAATCTGGACATTTGTCTCAGAAATGCTTATCACTTGACCCAAATGGATACCAGATTGTCAGGGTAAAACCATCATCCTTAAGGAGCAAATATTAACTTTCATGGTTTCTGATCCATTATGAGTAGTAGGCCGTAAGATTGTTCAGCTATGGCAAAGTTTGTTTTGATCTTTTAACTTAGACTTTCTTATCATCATTGGTATCTATTTGCAGTTTGTGATCACCTAAAAGGGCAAGTCTAAGTGGCTCATGGAAGTGCCAAATGTATATTTTAGACCTCAGTAAAACAGCACTCTTGCTTATAAAAACTATATACAACTACCACTGAAATAATTATTGCTACATCTTGGCTCACAGTGGCTACTTAAGAAGTATTTCTTGGGCAACCCCCTCGGGTCCCCTCCCACTGTGGGAGCTTTTCTGCTTAAGAAGTATTTCTTGGGCAACCCCTTCAGGTCCTCTCCCACTGTGGGAGCTTTTCTCTCCTCTCAATAAATCCTGCTTAAAAAATATTTCTTGATAAGTTTGCTGCTCTTTATATATAAAGTTTTGCGCATTTTAAGTCATGATTTGGTATCATGTTAACAATGCACTAGGCAGAACTTTTTTATCCCTTCCCTGAATGATATTTGACCCGTATTTCCTTCTTCAAAAGATTTTTGACAACATTCCCTCTCCTCAAAATGAATTTTCATTAGTCCCCTTGATGCACGTCTAAATCTCCTTCTAAGGTAATAAGCCTCTCAATTTAGCACAGAAGTGTCCGTGTTCCCTGAAGCTCTGCAAACGATAGATGGAGATCTTCAAAGACACATCCAAGTCCCCAAATACATCTGATAGCACACTTCAGTGGGGAAACCAAAGCTGTTTGTTGGAAGGACACTTCATGCAGACTAAAAAAATTACTCTGATTGAAAAAGGCTCAGAGAGTTGTCTCCCCCACTCCATTCAACATTCTTGCTAAGGGCTCTCCATGCTTTAGAAAATGAAGTCTAACTGAAGTCCACAAGAAAGACAATACTAGCAATCATCAGGCAACCTCTGAAACCGTGGTAGGCTCCTGCATCCTTAAGGCAGAAGGTGTGTTCAAGGCATTACAAAGGCATGGGAAGCAGATTTCTGTCAAAGACCTGGGCAAGGGCTGCATACATATTTACAAAGCTGCCATCATTGCCCAGCAGACCATGCACCAACAGTTTATTTTTACCTCTATAAATAAATATGACAAGGAGAAGAGAAATGTAAAGAACCCAGAGTCAACAAAATTCTCAGCATGATGAGGACAAAGGAATGTAAATGTTTTTATATAGCACTTGAATGCATAGCTTGATGCCATTTATTGCATTTAGGTTTCTTTTTAATTATAGTCTGTGGCAATCACTGAAATGTTTAAAAGGCTCTGTGGTGGTCAGGTGTCATCTAAATTTTAAGAACATATTTTTACATATGTTTCCTAAAAGCTGTCACACCTATTCTTCTAAGGATTATTGATAAAATAACGAATCTGAGTTCATATCTATACTTGTTCCATGATATCAACGTTCTAATGAGGTTACATAGTACTGTAGAAAAGCTATGAGTGGGTAGTCTATTAATCTAGCTATACTTATACAAAGTTAAAATCCTTGACTCATTCTCAATTTCACAAATGGCATGCTATACATTTCTACTTGGCTAGGCCACCAGCACCTTAAACTCAACATGCTTATAATTTAACTTTTAATCTCTACTCATAAATCAGTTCTGTATTCTGAATTCACTATATTTGTTAGTGTTACAACAATATTCCTGATTTTCAAGGCTAGGAAACCACCTTCCTTTAGTTTTATGTTTATATATAACTAGGTCTTTAAAATTTACTGTTTTCAACACCTTTTTAAATTTCTATCTCAGGAGAGCCATAGGGGTTAAGAGTCTTGACTCTGAAACTGGATTTCCTGGGTTAGAATTCTAGCCCAATCATGGATTAGCTATGTGACCTTGGACAAGTCACTAAATCTTTCCATGCTTTGTTTTCCCATCTATAAAATGGGTTGTTGCAAGGATCAAATGAGTCAATATATGTAAAGTGTTTACAATAGTGCTAAGAACATAATAAATGCTATGCAAGTGTTAGCAATTGTGATTATCTCTGTTTTCAATACACTTATCTGGGCCTTCATCATCTTTGTTTTGAGTCTCACAAAAGCTTCTTTATTGGTTTCTCAAACTCTCTGTTCTCTTTTTAAACATCCCTCATACAGATATAAGCTAGAATAATAGCGTCTTAGAGCTTGTATAAACCATAAAATTCATCCAGGCAAACTCTCACTTTGAAATGGAAACATCTTATCTTTCCAATATTTTCCCCAAAGTTCAGCTATGACATCACCAAACCAGTCAATTCTAATTCTATTTTTATGCAACCATATTAGAAAGTAATTCATTGATTTGAACTAGAATTTGCTGTTTCTTTCATCAATCAGGTTTATTTCTGTTCTTTAAATATGCTCCAAATTTGCATACTCTCTTTTCCACTAGTCAGTTCTTGAGCTAATTGAAAATAGCTACTTGATCTCAATTAAGGTTTTTCTTTTTCTATCCATCCCAGAGTCCTCCATAATTGCTCATGTTACATGGTTTATTTGCTCTTAACATCCTGGTTATTCTTCTCTGGACAAAGCACAGCTCTGGTCACATACTACGTGTAAAAACATTTCATTGTTTCTCAGAGCATACTAAAATCCTAAATCCTTAGCATGGAAATGTAAACCCATCCCAAACAAATTATAATCATTACCCTTTTGACTTTGGTTTTCATTATCCTCTACTTGCATCCTTTGTCACAAACATATTTGACTACTAGTCCTGACCTGGAATCACCTTCCTTTTTGTGCATCTGGGGTTCCACCATCTTTTCTCTCTTTTTTAAAATTTTTTCACTGTCTTTCCCACAGTTCATCTCTACCTGCCCAGATGATCCTTCCACTTGCAGCTTCAGTGACAACTTCTTTAAGCAACAGTTCATGGTATATGATGCTCCAAGGCAGGGATGATCTCACCCCTTTCTGTATTCTTACAAAGCTTTGTTTGTACATATATTAGAGCTGTTATTGTATATAATCTTTTACTGTAGTTTTTTATACATATGCATCATTCTTCTTACTATATTATAAGTTGATGAAGGCAGTATCAAGGTGTTAATCTTTTTCTAGCACATAATAAACATTTGATAAATATTGGTGGATTATTTCATTAATTCACACAGCAAACATTTATTGAGTACCCTGTGTAGCTCAGGGAAATTTGTTGATTAAATAAATTACAGATAAACATCAAAAGTATCTGACTAAAATTTTTAATTTGAGTGACTAGAAAAACGTTGGCACCAGTGATGGAAATCAGGAAGTCAGAAAAAGGCAATGAAAGTTGTTTTTGTTTTTAACTGTGTTGCATCTAAGATGCTAGGAAAAGATGCAGAATGATCTTTACTAAGCTAAGATTCTACTATTCTAGCTTACAGTTGTATGCAGGAAAGATCCATGGAGGTACTGCTGTGGATACAAAAAGAAGGCAGGAAAGAGGGTAGTGTTAATTCTTAGGCACTTATCTGAAACTAACACCAAATCAAAGTAACGAGATAAAGATTAGTGGCTATAAGATATGGAAACAACTAAGTGACTGTCAACAGACAAGCAGATCAATAAACTGTGATACAGACACACACACATACACACACACACAGAGAGAGAGAGAGAGAGAGAGAGAGAGAGAGAGAGATAACAAAATAGTGGTTTCAAGCGGGGGTGGGAGGGGGAAATGGGAAGATATAGGTCAAAGTATATCAAGTAGCAGATATGTAGGATGAACAAGTCTAGCGATCTAATGTGCAACATAAAGACTAAGGACTACAATTAATAAAATTGTATTGTATTAGGGATTTTAAAAAGATGTGGGTTTCAGTTGCTCTTGTTACAAAAGGGTAACATGTGAGATGATAGATCTGTTAATTTGCTTCACTACAGTAACCATTTTACTATTTATGTGTATCCCATAACATCATATTATAAACCTCAAATATATACAATAAAATTTGTTATAAAAATACCCCCCAAATCTAGTGGATGTGAACAAAGAGTTCAAAGTTTTAGAAAACTTCTTTTCTAAATTTTTCTGTTTGATCCTCAAAAGTAAACATCTGAATCTCTATTTCCATTCATCATTCAATGAGGACTTCTACAGAATCTTTGTTTTGACAGGCTTAGAATGTGAGGTTTGTTAACTCTTGCTGAGATTTCAAAGTTAGTTCTCACAAGTTACAACCTCCCAGCTACTTGTAAACCACTAGTAAACAGACTAGACAAATGGCTTGCTCTTTTGAAGGACAAAAGTGTTGTAATCTTTTGAGGTTTGCTTTCCATCTTTTTTAAAAAAATTTTTATTTTGGAATTGTGGGGTACAATTCAGGGTTAGGTATACAAATGTTCATAGTGCAAGTACCCTTATTGATGAGGTGTGCCCCGCCCCTTCCCCAGGTGGATATCGACTACCGTCAATCCCAGCTATCCCCACCGTTTCCCACTACTTTCAATCCCTTTCCTACAGTAATATGGTAGTTGTTCAAGGTCCACTCATGAGTGAGAACATGTGATACTCATCTCTTTGTTTCTGGGAGAAATCACTCAATATTATAAGCTCTCATTCCATCCACGTTGCTGCGAAGTTCATGACATATGAGCAGCCAACAGACACATGAAAAAATGTTCAGCCTCACTAATCATCAAGGAGATGCAAATTAAAACTACACTGAGATACCACCTAACTCCAGTCAGAATGCTTTCCATCTTTTAAGAGCAGCCCAAATTCAAAGGAGAGAAGCAGCATTCTGCTACTCAGTTGTCAGCCATCTCCTCAGGGAAAAATTTTCCCAGTGTTTTTAATGCACCTCTAAGCCAATCACCCTCCAAAATAAAAATATCCTTTAAATGGAAGCAATACTTGAAATTTGCTGAGAAAATAGACTTTAAGTGTTCTCACCACACACACACACACACGTGCACACACACACACACACACACACACAAACATGCAACTCTGTAAAACTATGTAAAGTGATAAATGAGTTAACTAACTTTGAGTGTGGTAATCATTTCACTTTATATATATCAAATTGTCACACTGTAATTATTAAATGTACACAATTTTATTTATGAATTATACCTCAATAAAGCCAAAACAAACATAAAAAAGGAAAATTTTGGAATGCAAATGATTGAATAACAAGTTCCAATTATGCGAAATACTCTTTTAGAAAATAAAAAATATAAACTCCCTTGAAAATTATAGAATATTCCACAAATAAAAACAAATATGTTTGTCATTTGTATTAGAAATGAAAATATCCCCTTAATCTTTTTCATTTTAGTATCTAAGTTCAGGCAGAGGTTTATTTAGCTGGCTCTTATAAAAAGAAATTAAAGTCAGAACTGTTATTTAGGTTTTAATATATTCAACCACATTTCAGATTTTCCTTAACAAGCCTAGATGTTAAAACAGCTTTTAAAAATGAGCATATAAAATAAACAAATCATCTTTATCATGAAAGCACTCTGATTTTACTTTCCCTGCATATTTAAATGATGACCCTTTTAGAATTATCCAAACCCTGAAACTGTCAAATTCTTAACTTTCCACTTTTTAATAAAAATGATTTCCATAAAGATTAGAAATTAATCTAACCTGACTCTCAAATTTAATAAAGTTTAGTGCTGGAAGCTGTAAAAATTCACCTATCTAGGTTTAATAAAGAAAGTTTTTTCAATTTAAATATACATTCCATTTAATAAGCTTGCATGATAATTTCAACAATGTTCATAGGTTCTTTAAATTACCTTCCTGCTGTGTCCAGGATACAATCCAATTTCATTTTAGAGCAACTGAGTTAAGAAAAGGTTTCAAAATAACAAAGTGGTTTCTGAATGGCACAAATAAAATGATTACAAACTGGCCAGACTACTTTGATGCCTAAGTTAAGAGAAAAAACTGGTTTGCCTATATTTATGCAAAACTAAAATATGTGGCTATTTGGACACACTTAAATATTTGACTATAATATTTATCTTTTACCTTAATATTTGTCATTGTGAGGATCTGATTCCATTCTTCTTTCCTTCCTTTCAACTTTTCATTCACATAAGTTAAGCATTGTGCTGACTGGTAGAAATATTACAACAAAGACAGATATGGTCCCTGCCTTCATGTAGCATAAAATCTGCTGCATAAATACCCAAAGAAATATATAGCTACAAATGGAGAAGAGTATTGTGAAAAAGCAATGCAGACCGCAATGGGAGAAGGTGACATAACTTAATTCGGGGATGTCAGGATTTTGACCCTTTCTGGCATTGGCATTTAAGTTGAAATATATAGCAGCGGTCTCCAACCTTTTTGGCATCAGGTTCCAGTTTCGTGGAAGACAATTTTTCCATGGGGGCCTGGGGGATCACCAGGCATTAGATTCTCATAAGGAGCAGAGCAACCTAGATCTCTCGCATGTGCAGTTCATAATAAGGTTCGGGGTTCTTTGAGAATCTAATGATGCTGCTGATCTGACAGAAAGCTAGAGCTCTGTGTAGCACCACTCACCTCCTGCTGTACAGCACGGTTCCTAACAGGCCACGAGCCAGTACCGGTGGTCACCAGGTGTTGGAGCCCCCTGATCTATAGGATGAGTGGGAATATGTATGTGGTGTTGTGAAAAATGAAGCGGAAAATATGTGTCTGAAGTGGAGTAAGAGAGAAAGACAGAATGAATGGTATGATATAGGAATTGGAAAACCAGATGTCAAATAACTCAGGGCCTTGTAGGCCTTGCTACTAATTTTGAATTTTGTTGTAGTATCAATGGAATGTTGTAGTAGCAATGATGATTCCCTCCCTTCCCCCATACCTTTTGTTGAAAGGTACTAGAGAGTAATGAAAATCAGACTTGTATTTAAAAAAAGATTTCTCTGGATATAATATAGAGAACGAGATAAAAGGAAGAAGACACTATTGTAAGAGTTCAGGTGAGTGACAATTGTTGCTAGGGCTGGGATGAAGGCAAAAGAGACAGACAGAAATGGATGTATAGTAGTCTCCTTCTTATCTATGTTATGACTTTCTATGGTTTCAGTTATTCCCTGTCAACTATAGTCCAAAAATATTAAGTGGAAAATCCCAGAAATAAACAATTCATAAGTGTTACATTTGCACACTGTTCTGAGTAGTGAGATGAAATCTCATTCCTTTTCACTCCTCATCCAGGATGTGAATCATCCCTTTGTCCAGCATACTCATACCATCTATACTCCCTACCCATTAGTCATCGACATAATCTGCTCCTGACACCCAACCATCGATATCGTCATGACTTGATGGTCCAGGATCACCCAAAGCAGATAATGTTCCTTCTGATATATCATCAGAAGGTTGACAATAGCCTAACACTGTATCACAATGCCTGTGTCATTCACTTCATCTCATCGTATAGACATTTTATCATCTCACAACATCACAAGAAGGGTGAGTAAGGTACAATTAGATGTTTAAAAAAGAAATAGATCACATTCATATTGCTTATATTACAGCATATTGTTGTAATTGCTACATTTTATTATTAATTATTGTTCATCCCTCATTGTGATTAATTTATAAATTAAAATTTATCATAAATATGTATGTATAAAAAGAAGATGGTATAGAGTTTCGTACAATCCATGCTTTAAGGCATCTTACTGGGTGTCTTGAAACATATCCCTATGTATAAGGGGGGGACTACAGTATTTAAAATATTTTTTAGGAAGTAGATTTACAAGACTGATTAGATGAAGGATGTAAAGGACATGGAGATGCCATGAATGATATCAAAGTTTAGCATGGGCAACTGTGTGGGTGATTATGCTATTTTTACCAATATGGGAACTACTAAAGGATGAAAAGGTATTAAAGGGAGGGTCATGAGTTCAGCTTTAGACATGCTAATCTCTGGTGCCTGTGAGAAATTTAAGTAAAGATGTCAAGTAGGCAGATGGATCTATGGATCTAGAATTAAGAAGAGAGGACAGGGCTACAGACTACATTTGTGAGTCATCAGTAAAAATGGTAATTAAAGCCACAAGGGTGGGTGTTGGGTATGATGAGAAATAACTGGGGCCAAAGATTGAGGAGCATTAAAATTTAAAGGAGGAAGATCCACAGATGTAAAAGAAAAATAAAAATAATATAGTATCATAGAAAACAACAGAAGAAACGTTTTCATAAATATGAGTAGTGAGCTATCCTAAATGCTACTAAAACTCAAGTCAGATGACTACTACAATGTGTTTATTGTATTTAGTAAAATGGTGATCATTGGTAACTTCATGACAGCTGTTTTGGTGAAATGATGGGGGTAGAAGCCAGAACAATACAGGTTTCAAGTGTCGGGAGTCAATATACTAAGGGTAAGGGAATCCAGGTTTTACATTTTCAGAGAAGAGAGCTGCAATTATGCAAAAGAAGAAAGCAAGAATAAACCCAGAAGTGTTGAACTGGAACTAGAGGTCACAATGGGAATTCACAATTTTTGATAGATAAATATAGATAGAAATTAGTATATTATGTATGTAAATGTATGTGTATATTTCCTATCTCTGTTCACTGTGAGAGCCTGGGAATAGCAGCACCCTAATAACAACAAATGCTCCTAGTGCTCAGGACTTGGCTTCTAAATACTATTCCAAGAAAAAGAATCAGGCTCCTTGGTGAAATGTCTGATTCTAGGGACAGGGCATGAAAAGTAGATGTGACTGGAACATCATATTGTGATGGAAACAAAGGAAGTGCTTAAAGAATGATGAGACCATGTCAAAAACATGCAAAAGCCACCTTGAAGGGTGGCCCAGACAAAAAAACCAGAAATAGTATGAAATTAGAACTCAATTATTTATATGAAGAACCATGAGTTCACACAAGTATAAATATATGAACAAATAAATTGAAAGATGGATGTGTAGTGGAATACTTACATAGCTTCAAAGTACCTCCTCACAAATACTTGTTAAAGTGGAGATGGGGAGAATACAGTAGAGAAGCCTGGCAGATACTTTTTCTTTTTTGAATCAGAGTTTCACTCTATCACCCAGACTAGAGTGCAGTTGTACAATCACTACTACTGCAGTCTCGACTTCCTGGACTCAGATAATCTCTCTACCTCAGCCTCCCAAGTAGCTGGGACTATAAATGCACATCACTATGCCCAGCTAATGTTTTTGATTTATGTAATGATGAGGTCTCGCCATGTTGCGCCTTCTGAGCTTGAACTCCTGGACTCAGACAATCCTCTCACCTTGGCCTCCCAAAGTGCTGGGATTACAGGTGTAAGCCACTGCGCCCAGCTACATTATTAATTAAATGATCAAAGTTAGCATTACCATAAGTGGTGCAAATTAATAATGGGCACTATCTGATAGGACATAATGAGAAGAATACGATACTAGTTCTGTGATTTTTTTGTGCCAAAGCTGTATAACGTAAATCTAGTTATAAGGAAGCGTCAGAAAACCCCAAATTGAGAGGCAGTCTATAAAATAACTGGCGCACAATCTTCAGGAGTGTCAGTCATGAGAGTTAAGGAAAGACCGAGGCACTATTTGAAGCTGAAAAAGACTAGAGGGACATGACAAATAAAATGTAGTTATTGATTCTGAACCAGTTCCCTTTGCTATAAGGGACATTACTGGGACATGAATGGAGTCTGAGCATTAGATAATAGTAATGTAAGAATGTTAAGGGATTGGCAGTAGTGGGAAACTGCCAGGGGGTGGGGGTGAGATTGGCAATTGATGGAAACTGCCAGGGGAGGGGGATGGGCACACCTCATCAACAAGGGTATCTGCATAATGGATATTTGTATACCTAACCCTGAATTGTACACCATATCTTTAAAATAAAAGATTTAAAAAATTTGATATTTTAAAATTCAATTCAATAAAATTTTCTTTTCTTTGCAAAAAATGAATGTTAATTTCCTGATTTTGATAGCTGATTTGTGGTTATGTAGAAAAATGCCTCTGTTTTTAGAAAATGCATACTAAAGAATTTGGGAGAAATAAGTCAACAACATATTCTTAAATGTGTCAGGAAAAAATTCTTTATACTGTATGTCCACTTCCAATAAGCTTGATATTGAGGAAATTCTCACGTGATGGTTATTTTCTCTGTGAAACAGAAGGCAAGGGAGTCCATTGAGAATGAATGGTCAGAGGAGAACTTGGAAGTCTGAGAAAAGTAGAGAAGTTATGAAAAGTAATTGTAGAGGATGACAGAATGAGGTAACCCGAGGCATATAGTAATACTGCTGGGCAGTGATAAGGGCCCATGTGAAGTTGATGACTGAATTTTTATTGGTACCAATCTATACAATCTGTATGATTTTTTTCTCCAATAGGACTTGGCTGCTGGGTAGAGGCAGAGACAAGGCTGACAGTTGACATCATTCACTGAGCTTTGCCAGGAAGGCCCAATGGGGCAAGGGATTTTAGAGTATTTGCAAGAAATATTGATATGATAGACCATTTATATTAGAACATAGGAGAATGTTCTACATTCTCTCTTAAAGAAACTCCAACATATATAGAAATTCTGTAACCTTTTACTGATATAAAAAGCACTGAAACTATAACTAAGTAAACTTCTAAGGTGTTAAAATAAATCCAAAGTTGAATATTCTCCAAGCTGAAAATCATACTCTTCCCAACAAATTACAATAGTGTTCTCTAGTTTGCTCATCATTTGGCATCATTAATCAGAATTTTAAATGCTGGCACATAATTACATATTGTAGGTTGAGAAAGTCCTATCTGCTCAGTGTCATTCAGAATGGATTAATTATGTGGATTCTGGAGTCAAAGGACAGCTAGTCCATAGTGCTTTAAATCCCAAGAACAACCAAGGTATTATCACCCTACAATTCAGATATCTGCATGTCCATGCAAGAAACTTCACTTTTATTCATTTTATTTATTAGAGTTCTGAAGAATACTTAACTAGAAGTTTTTGCTGTCAAAAAATGTAGTTCAAAACTACCGACTGATCTACTGAAAAGAACTCTTAACCAGTGTGACAGGTTCAAAAATTTCAATTATAATGTCTGTATTATCTTCCTCCCCAGACTTTTGTGAATATGAGCTAATGAATCCCTGTTGAAATATATAATAATAAAGTTACTGAGAAGTTGAAGGGAGAAAAATAAGTCTAGAGTTTGGGGCACTATTTAGACTAAGAAAGATGTGGATAGGGTGACAGTTGGGGGTCCTAGGCAGATTGAAGGTGCTACATACAATGGAGAGGAAGAAGGAGAGAAGATTCACATAAGGGAAAGCAGAAGCCTAGGGAGAGTTTACAGGTCATAAAGGATAAACTTTGCTATTTTCACAATTTTGATAATACCTGGCTCTTGATATGATAAAATATGAGATAAAATGACACAACCCTTTCCTAAGATGTATCAACCTAAAAGATGATGAGGACGGAGAAAATGAAATTTAACTGCCAGGAGGGTGGGGGTGGCGTGCGGGATTGGCAGTAGTGGGAAACTGCTGGGGGGGCACACCTCATCAGCAAGGGTACCTGCATAATGAACACTTGTATACCTAACCCTGAATTGTATCCCACATCTTTAAAATAAAAAAAAATTTAAAAAGATTTTCTTACCAAGTGTAATGGGTTGAATCGTATGTCCATGCTATAACCCTGGGAACCTGTACATTATTTTGGAAAAGGGTCTTTGCAAATATAATAATTTCACCCTAACTTGCAAGAATGTTGAAAATATGGGGTGGTAATATGTGGAAACATTATGAAAACTCAAGCAGTAAACCAAAGTAATCTTGATATATAGATATGCATGAGCTCTCAAAATGGACAGATTTGGATTTGAATCCTAGATCTGTCCTCTACTAACTGTGTGGGCTTGAGAAAATACTCTAACCTTAGTTTTCTAATCTGTCAAAGGAGCTACCTACTTACAAGAGTTGTTTTAAATCGATGACGTTTATGAAAGTATTTAGTACACTGACTGACTCCCTTCTCTATCCCTCTCTCCTATGCTTTTTCTATTTCTGAAGAATATCTCTAGATTTAGGGCAAATATAGTATTCCATTTAGGATCAAGGGTAGGTTTCTCCTACATGGGACTCTTCAAAAAAAAGCCCCGAGGACAGAGCCGCAGGGACTGCTGTGAAGTCAAAGTGTCAGGCTCCAAATTTTCTTAGAAAAATCAATTTTAGTTCAACAAAAAAGAAGGCTGCATTTTGGAAAATTGGCCTTTAATATCTAGAATACAAGTTTTCAAAGTGTTCTATAAAGTTCAATCCTGTTTTCACCATACTAGATGGGCTTTCCTTTCAGGTAAAGAAAATAAAAGGGGTGAATTTTACTACTTTTTCACTAGGTAGCTTTATGTGTATACGGACAGTTTTATCCTTTCCCAGGTCCAACAGAAAGCTTTACCTTAAAAATCACAGATAAAACAACCTTTTTCTCCTTTGGTCTATTCCCTCAAATAACTCCAGTTTTGATCTATAGGACCTTTTGTCGTATATGGAGTCAAGGGGCAAGCAAATTGTTGGCAAGCTTTGGAGAAAATTCCATTTTCTAATCTCCAGTATATTTTTCCAATATTGAAAGCACAGCTACCTAGCATTTACAAATACCCTTCTGGTTTTGCTTTGCCAGTTTTGTCTTCAGTAATGTTTAATTCTCTCAGTGTTGTCTGTATTTTCTGCCTCTGAGGACTGATGTCCCTTGTCCAGTAACCTAACAATGATTTTAAAGTCAATTTTCTCATGACGAGACATTATTAATCCTCCTTGGGATATTTACAGTAATACAATGCACTGGATAATATGGGACATGATCTACTGTGCCACTGGAACATCAATGTCATGTATCATTAATAAATGCACAGTTCCCATTATGTGTGAGGCTTTTAATTAGCATACATATTTTTGTCATCATATATCAAACCAGGCTGACTTTTTCTCATCTTGTGTTACTTTTGCTGACTTAAAAAGTTGAATTCTTATTGTGGCAGTGTATATTAAAGCCTGAATGCTGCAAACCACTCCAAATAGTTTTCAGTATTGGAATAACAATTTGATTTTCTCCAAGCTTTCTAAATGAAGCAATGTGATGTTTCTCTTCTTTCAATCATTTCTATGGAACCTTTGCAACAAAACCATATGCTATTAACCTAAGCCTGGTGAGTTTGGACTATACAAGGTTTTGAAAAGTGTGACCCACAGAAACCTGCTGGGAATGTAGTTAAAAAATGTAGATTCTTGGGCCACACTCCAGATTTACTGAATCAAAATGTGGGGGTGGGGTCTGGGAACTTTTCTTTTAACGATACTCTAGGTAATTTTGGTGCATTCTAAAATTTTAGAATTACTCATTTAAAATCGCTGGAGAGCAGGCACTCTTCCATTTCTCTTTTCTTTGCCTTTGTAAGAACTTTCATCATCCTATTCTTTTTTTTTCCCAGGGGCAGGATATCTCTGTGTCATCCAGGCTGAGTGCAGTAGCATGAATATAGCTCACTGCAGCCTTGAACTCCCAGGCTCTAGTGATCCTCCTACCTCAGCCTCCCAAGTAACTAAGACTACAGGAGTGCACTACCATGCCTGGTTAATCTTTTAAAATTTTTATTTTGTAGAGACAAGGTCTTGCTATGTTGCTCAGGCTCGTCTTGAACTCCTGGCCTCAAGCATTTCTCTTGCCTTGGCCTCTTGAAAGGCTGGGGTCACAGGTGTGAGCCACTGTGTCCAGTGTATCATCCTATTAATTGGAATCCTTTCTCAGTAACATGCTGTTCTGTTGATTTTTTAAAGATGTCTAGGTGTTCCACTCAGAACACAGCACAGGAAATAAGATTCCAGTTCTCATTTTGCCACTTATTATCCTGTGACATTGGACAATCTTAATATTTCTGAATTTTAGTTTTACCAACTGCAAAATGGTGGTAAGCAGGAAAGGAAAGAGAGGAGGAAAGATGATTAGATGAGTTAATGTCTAAGACTTTGTGTGAATACAACACTAATGAATTTTGTGACCACTCCAGCTGCTAGAGTGAGAGTAGCAGAGGGGAAAAAGAAGGCAGGAAGTTAAGCTAAAGAAGTCCTCAAGTTTGAAGGAGTGGAATGAGCATGGATTCTGGAATCACACAGATTAGGGTTTAGGTTATAGCTCTGATATAAATAATTGTGTCATTTTGAGCAAAGTACATAAACCTTTGAGCTTTAGTTTTCTTTTCTATTAACATGGGGAGAATATATATTCCCAAAGAGTTCTTGTGATGATTAAAATAAATGGTATAGCATGTACAATAGGTGCTCAATAAGTTAACAGGTATGAAGAGTAAGAGAAGGAAAAGGAGGATGAAGATGAGGAGAAGAAGGGAAGAAACAATCTGGAATGAGACAAAATGGCGGACATTTGGTACCTTAGTGGATTTATTTGACAACAAATCTCTTGGGAACCTATGATGTACCAGGCATGGTTCCAGGCACTGGAGATAAAAACTCGTGGTCAAAATAGATATTAATATTTTCTACCTTTGTGGAGCTTATATGTAGAGGGAGTGAGGATGTGGCAGACAATAATGAATGAATATGGGATATTTCAGGTGGTGATAATGAGTACAAAAAAATTAAAGCAGCATAACAGGGATACAGAGAGATGGAGGGTGAGCGGTTGCTATTTTACATAGGGTGGTCAGGGAAAGCCTCTCTAATAATATATGGATTGGACAGACACTCAAAGGGAATGTGAGAGCCTCACAGCTATTTGGGGAGGGGGAAGAAGAGAAGGAATAACAAGGAGAAAGGTGCTGAAATGGGACAGTGCCCAGAGTGTTGAAAGATACAAAGGAGGCCACAGTCCTGAATATGTAGCTGGAGTAGAGTGAAAGAGGGGAAGAGAGGTTAGTAGGATGTGGTTTGAGAGAGGTCACGGGGTGGGAGGAAAAGATTGGGTAGGGCCTTGTAGACCATGGTAAGGATGTCAGTTTTTACTTTGAGTGAAATGGAAAGACCATGGAAGTTTCTGAGCAGAGGAGTGACATGATTTTCAAAGGTTAACTCTTGCTGTTGTGTTGAGAATAGACTCTAGAAAGACAAGACGGAAACAGGGAGACTAGTTAAAAGGCTATTGCAGTATCCAGGTAAGAGGTGATGGTGACCTGGGACCAGGATGGTAGCAGTGTAGGTGGTAAGAAGTGGTCGTATTCTAGATTTACTTTGAGAATGCAGCCAGTAAGATTTGCATGGACTAGGTGTGGATATAAGAGATAATAACAATTCCAAGGATTCTGGCTTGAGCAACTAGAAGAATAAAGTTGCACGTACTAAGATGCGGAAGATTATAGGAGTATAAGGAGGATAGAGTACATGGGTGAATCAGTTGCTTCAGCAGAAAGAGTCAGTCAACTAACATTTAGTGAGCACTCCTGTGTGAGAAGCCCAGTAACAGGTGCTCTGAGATTTTATTAGTAAAGTGCTCTTGTTAGTATTATAAGGAAACCAGAGAACACTGTCTTTAGTTTTAGCTGAGTGCTTGTAAAATTATTTTGGAAATAAGCTGCAGTCTTCCTCACGCATGGGAAGTCCAGAGTTAATATACATCACTTTTCAGCTTTCCAAAGCCATATTCATTATCTCTGAACTTCAGCTTTAACCAAATCAAATAAAAACTAGTACAAGTTGAGGGGCTGCAACTTTGCTATTTGCTTACTCACAGTGATGTCTTACCATCGCTCCAGTAACTGCCTTAATTGCTTTCTGGAAATAATCCTACCCCATCTGGTGGGATGTTTCTGAAGCATTAAGTGCTCCAAGAAAAAGAGCTTCTGTGCTTTACAGTAAGCACACTGCTGTCAGGAGCCTCACTGGCTGTTTTGTACTTCAGTTTGTGTTGCTTTCCAAAGAACTGAATGGAACGTTATTGTGTCACTTAAATCTAAAGAAGGCATTTGCACGCCGATGATGTTATCTGAAGTCCTAATTTGTGCAAACATTGATCTGCTTTGAGCAGAAAAGAAATCTCCATTCAGATAGCAAGGACTGAACTCAGATTAATAGTCAGGGGAAAGGACTGAAGCACTAAGAAGAGTAAACTTTTTTTAAAAAAAAAATTTAGGATGCTTTATCAGATTTTTCCCCTGATTTATTTCTGCTCCAACGAAGAATATTCTTTTTGAGCTAAATCCGATTTGTATATAAAAATACACACCCTTATTGATTTCACTCTGGTTTAAAATGGTATTTTTGCAGTGCAAAATCTAATCAATACAATCTTATGAGTTGGACTGGTAATGGTAAACATACTAACAGATATTTCATTTCATGGGGCCAAAGCTCTGGAAATTGATACTACTGAAAAGGATTACTCATTCACCATTGGGTATAACTTTGTTTACCCAACCATGATATAGGTGTAAAGCAGAAACACAATTATGCTGTGGCTAACACACAAGGGGTTTTTGAATAGTAGAACTTGCCTTCCCCATTCCCCCTAAGACCCATAGATCGTACATGTTGGCAGATCAAATAAGGATATTGTGGGAAATCGTTTACAATAAATGAAAAAAGCTTAATCTGATAGGGTGGAAAATTAGACCGACATCGTTGTTGAAGAAATAAAAATCTTCCAAGCCAAGATCAACTTTTTAAAAATTAAGCTTTTAGAGGAGATGGATTTGCAGATCCTTGAATCAGTGCTGCTCTTTTTCCTCTCACATGTATCTAAAGCATTTGGTTTTGAGCAAGGCTTGTGACAAGTGTAATTGTAAGACAGTCGTTGCCAGGGGTTCAAATTGGAGCCAACAAGCCTTTTAACATGCTTAATCAAAACTGTAGCAATACCAAAGGAACTGTGTTTCATCACTTCTAGTGGACTTAGAGTGGGGAATTGAAATTAATCAAAAGATGTAACCCGGACTTGCCTCTGCCTCACGCTCGCATAATCCTTGGTTGCCCTCATTGAAATAAAATGTAGTGGAAACCTACAGTGCAGAAACACACAAAGGGTTGAAACTGGAAGAAATAATTCAGCTAGGGTACACAAAACAGCACCAATGTCCCTAAGGATTATGACCCTTGAATATAAGATTGATGCCTAAAGCCAAGGAGGCATGAAGGTAAAGAAAACAGATGGCTGTTGCTGCTGTAAATATACAGTGACTATAGGAGGTGGATACTAAAAATTCAGGTATAGATTTTACCCTGGAATCAGCCAAGGGTATTCTAGGCACCAAAAAAAAAAAAAAAAAAAAAAGATAATGCCAGTGAGTACCATGTTGTGATCACTGTGGGCGATCAGAAGATAATAACTGATATTCCCCATAATCAATTTATAAGGGGGCCTTTCTCATAATAGCTCACAATGCTCTCTAATTCACTAGTCCAGGTTAACACATGCACAAAGTCACTCTACCAGGCAGAGAGGAGACAGGTAGTTATTTTTGTTTTGATAATTGAAAAACAGAGGCCCAAACTAATCTGTTAAAAATCATATAGCAATTTGGTCGTATTGCTTTGAATCCCTTCAGAAAACTGATAACATATAAGTTCAAAATATTGTCATATTCTGCATATAGTGAAATAATGGGAGGCAAGACGTCAGAAATGAATAAGGAAAAGATTGTCTCCATGAAATACAAATTTATACAGTTTAGACAGGAGTATTCACTCTTTACTTCTGAACGTATGAAGTTATTAAAAGAGGAACATAAATTTCAAATATTCAAATTTCGCTGCCCTTGGAATCTATTTTGTAGTAAATAAGTGTCATAATAGAGAAAAGCCCATGAATACTACCTTGGTTTTCTGGTCCTTAACAAGCTTTATAAAGTTTATTGTCATCTAAATTAATTAAAATAAGTATCACACTTCTTCTCACTAAGTGTGTGTAATCAAACCTCAACAAGAAATATTCCTTGGTGGATCCTTGATAAAATGAATCCACGAGATTTAGATATGAGTGACCTGAATAAGGGATGATCTTTTCTGCCAGGGAGGTACTTAGACACTGAAAGAGAAAAATTAAGAATTTGACCTTTTGTTCTCCCCTTCTCAGAAATGTTGAGGGTTATACTGGTTTACACACTAATCATCTATATTGATTACTTTCTAATATAATATTGCAATTAGTGCTGAGCATGATGGCTTGTGCCTGTAATCCAAACTACTCTTTAGGCTGAGGCAGGTGGGAGGATCACTTGAGGCCAGGAGTTCAAGACCAGCCTGGGCAACATAGTAAGACCTCATCTCTAAAAAGTATTTTTAAACAAATTAGCCAGGTGTAGTATGATGCATGCCTGTAGTCTCAGCTACTTGGAATGCCAAGGAGCAGAGGAGTGGAGTTCAAAGTTACAGTGAGCTAGGATCATGCCACTGCACTCCAGCCTGGGTGACTGAGTGAGATCCTGTTTCCAAATTTTAAAAAAAGACACTATTTTAATTAAGTGATTACTCTTATGTCTTATATTTTATCTCCTAAACGTTTTAGAAAGCATGCTGCTTGTCTATTTGTGTTTTATAGAAGAGGAAACTTAGGCTTGAAGAAATGAGTGAACTGACTGAAGTCATAGGGCAGAGCTGGACCTAGATGGAGGACTTTTGGCATAGACTCACAAGGTTTCCACTATAGCAGTGGCTTTGAAAAGCACTTGTACTAGTCAGTATAGATTAGATCAGGTAACAAGTGATCCCCCGCTCCCCCAGTGACAATGGCTAGAAACAGTAGATACTTTTTTCTCATTCATTCTATAGTCCTATTTAACTTACCCCTTGCTTCTTTGGAAGTTCCTAAGGCACCTTTAAAGAACTTCAGGATTTGATGAACACAATTCAAAGTCAAATGGCCCCGCTATATATAGAAAGCAGACATACTGAATAAGTATTTTTATATTAAAGATAAAAAGACCAATATTATTTTTCAGGGTCATGAAATAAAAGAGACGCTAAAATGGGAACAGATCACAAAATGATCTATTCTTTGTCTCTTGTTTTACTCGCAAGACTTTGGTTCTCCCACTGTGATACAGAAAATCCTCAAGAATATTGTGACTTTTCATGTCACAATGTATTAGGTGCACATAATGTTACCCATAATGAATGCTAAATCTCAAGTGCACGGTGAGGTTTAGAAACTAATTTCTAAAGGAGGTACACATTTTAGATTCATTTTAAACTTCGCAGCCTCCTCTTACTCCTAAGTAACTTGACTTGCATGCAAGAGTAAATGTTTTAATATAATATGCCTGTAAGTTTTCAGCCTTGCTGAATTTTAAAATATGATTTGTTCAGAAAACAAAAATTCTTTTATTGGATTGTGACTGGAAGGAAAATGATCCTTTTGAATATGAGAAAGGTCATTCAGTGTCACTAGCTTTTATGAAGAACATTTTTAATCAAGATAGAAAAATCAAAATGTATGTATATTTCAGGGATGCTTGTTTAGGCACAGAATAAAAATGGTTAGAACAGTGATTTCAAGTGTGTGTGTGTGTGTGTATATGTGGTGTGTGTGTGTGTGTGTGTGTGTGTGTGTGTGTGTTGAGGGGCATATCAACATCACCTGCGGGGAGCTTTTCAAACTAAATACACTCCACCACCCCCATTCTGAAAACTACCCGAAATTGAGACTCTATATGGTAGAAATTCACCATTATGGACAGAGGAGTCTGTCATAGACCTCAGGTGGGATGAGTAGAATAAAAATGTTGAAATTTAGCAGGTTGGAACAATGTTTTGTATTGCAAACATCTGTGGCACCATTTTTCCTAGGAATTACACCCAGGATTTTTCTTCTTCCATCAGTGTTACCCATTCCCAGTTGTAGAAATATAAAACATGCCATTTTCCACTCAACAACAAATTCCTGAAATAAATGACTTCTAGTTGTGCTACATGTTTTAAATGACAACTGATTACATAACTATCCACCGAATAAAAATATGTTTGTTCAAAGTCTCCAGGTTGGGCAGGTGGAGGGGAGAAAAGGACCTATTAACCTGAATGTTCTCCTTTCCCAAATCCTTCTTTTCCTCCCTTTCTTCCTCCTTTCCTCCTGTCATATCTATCTATCTATCTATCTATCTCTAATCTATCAACTATCTCTTATCTATTACATAACTTTCTCTTATTTATTATTTATTTACCTATCAAATCCATCTGTCTACCATCTTCTATCTACCAAAGCACATCCCCACATCAATTTCATGTTTACATATGAATGCAAAGACTTTTTCACATATGCAGTTGATCATCCTGGAAATTAGAAATCAACTTACCAGTCCTGCAGTCTATTTTCTTCCCAGAGATGGAAAGAAAATAAAATTCACATTCCATCCTATCATCTGAATGTTATCTTCCTTTGCCTTCTACAATCTGTAAAGTTGAATGAAGGCTCAAAGTTCCCTTTTGGTGGTAAGAGAGATTATTTGAAATAAGGTTGCTATAGAAAAATGCTGCCTGCTGAGATGATCAACAACTGACATTTGTATAGAACTTTATCCTTTGCAAAGCATTTTCTGATTCATTATCATAATGTCTCAAGTCATGTACATCACCTTAAATTTTCCCTGCTTTCCAGGCCTGAGACATTATAAGAAAAATCAGAAATGACCAGGATAAGAAGTGAAGGTGAGAAAATCCAGGAAAGGGACACTTGCTGATCCTAGTGTGTTTGGTTTTAATGCATATGTAAGCCAAACTTATTCCAAATATAAAACAAAGGAAGAATAGTGGTTTCTTGGATTCTTTTACATCAACAAATCATTAAAAATACATCTTTGAAAATTCTGATAGAGCCAAGTGATGAAATGAAGAGGCAGTGGGAAATGGGAAATCCTACTATAATATGTATCAGGTGGTCATTGTGGCCTTTAAATATGTCCGTCTCATCCTCTGTTTCATTCATTTCACTATCTAATAACCTCTCACCTGTTAATATCATGAGAATCCTTTCCTTAATATTTTTTCCCCACAATTCTAGATGTTGGGACTTAAAGGTACTAAGAACTCTAGGACAGTATATTACTTCTGACCCTAGTATTACTCTTAGATCTGGGCAACTAGGATCTCCTTTGAATCCATTTAAAATGGCCCTATCTGGTCTTCCTGCAGCCACTCCTCCCTTGGGATGAGAAGTTTCCTGGGACAATGGTATATGCCTACCTGGAGTTTGCACTTCCTACCTCCAGTAAGACCACTCCCTGGGCATCTGGGTGTCTGGAATTTCCTGTCTATATAAATCTGTGCCTATTTCTAGGGCCTATGTGGGACTCTGACCAGACTGGACTATATTGCCAATGTATAAATCCCTAGGCTTGAGAGACGACCAAAGGACAACTGTTTTCTGGGGGGTGGGGGAATGGCATGTGGATAGAGTTTGACTGATGTGACCAAGTCCATGTGTATGAAGCCCCTCATAATGTGGAACAGAATCAGGGCTGGGAGAAGAAGAGGGTCAGGACATGGGCAGGAGGTGTCTATTTGTATTCTTGCTCTAGGCTCCACAAATTTTAGAGTTGGCCCTATGTATGCCTATCTCTTTTGGAAATAATGCAGTTCTACATACAATTCTCTGCTAACAGCCCCATGTGTGGAATCTCAAGGTAATCTAGAAAATTAGTTATGGTATAGATCATTGCACCTAAGAAGTTAATAAATCTAGAGTGATTTGAGTTCCTCTGGGTATATTCCCATATGGGAGATTGCTGGGTCATATGGAAGGTATTTCTAGTTCTTTTAGGAATATCCACACTGTTTTCCACAGAGGTTGATCTAGTTTGCACTCCCACCAACAGTGTAGAAGTGTTCCCTTTTCTCCTCATCCTTGCCAGCAACTGTTGTTTTTTGTTTTGTTATGTTTACTGCAGCACTGTTCACAATAACAAAAACATGGAACCAACCATTCTGCCCAGCGAAACTGGACCGGATTTTAAAAATGTGGTACATATACATGATGAAATATTATGTAGCCATAAAGAAGGAAAAAACTATGGACTTTGAAGCAACTTGGATGGATTTGGAGTATATCACACTCAGTGAGGTATCACTGAAACAAAGAACTGAGTACCACATGTTCTTACTCATAAGTGGACCCTGAACACCTATCATAATACTACAAGAAAGGGATTGGCAGTAGCGGGACACTGCTGGGGGGAAGGGAGCACATAAAATCAATAAAAGTTTCTGATCCCAATCCAGGCAAAGAGAAGGCCAATGGGAGGCCCAAACTTCACCTGTACCTAGATCATTTATGCATCCAATCCTGACTTGTAGCCTACATCTTTAAAAAGAAAAAAAAAAAGTTAATATATCAACTTCCCAAGAAGCTCCATGCTATGCTTTCTGGCTCTTGAAAATAGCCTCCTATTCTCCTACTTCTAGGTCATGCATATAAAATAAGGTAAAATAACACACTAGACTGAAATGGAATGTCTGCTCGTGGGATAGCATATAGGAGGAGAGGAACCAGGGTTTATTCAAGCTAGAAGGGAGACCACCCAGACAACATTTTAGAAGTACCGAGAAACAACTGCACGACAGAACCAAGTGGAGAGACTAGGAGGAATTGATCATACCTTAAAGGGAGGGGCCTGTTGAATGTATAAGTGTAGAAGGGGTATAAATATCATAATTAAAACAGTTGGGAAAAAGCAAGAATGAGGTATTAGATGGTTTAGAATCTAAACTTATAACATCTGGGCACACAGTAGGTAATTTATTTTGTATGTTCTGACTTGTTTAATACATTGGATCAAATGCCCCAATCTAATAAGTTATGATAAAGATATTTCCAAGAACAAAACAGGGTCCCTTTGCTAGGAACATGCCTAAGATTTAATATCAGGCCAGTAATTGTAAACTACCCAATGTTATGCCTAGAGGCCATCTTCTCAACAGCATTTTTAATATCTGTTTCTTCCAAAAAAGGAAGAAGAAAGTGATGTGTCTTGATAACACAAAGAATTATGCTTACTTTTAAAAAATTTGTAGCTTTGGATATTGAAGGACAGGCAAAGAGGCCAAGTAAATGTTGGTTGAGGTATTATTTCATGTCTACATCAGAGATGTTTCTGCATGAAAGCATCTTGGCTTTAAACACTGAATTAAAAGACTGTTAAAATTCAAACACATTTATTGACACTCAAGCATGGTCTCAGTTATTAAACAGCCTGTAGAGGGAGAAGTGGACTAAATTTTAAAAAATAGTATTTACTCTGGGCATTTCATGAATGGGTGAATTTGAGTAAATATCACTTATCTTCTTTGTGACTTGGTTTTTTCATCTGTCCAATGGTGATAATATCATTTTCTCACAGAGCCATGAATATCAAATATAATAATGATTGAGAAAGAGCTTTGAAAAGTGCAATGTCATACAAAGGTAAAGTAGCATTATTTTTAGCCAAAACAACTTACAAAAACTAACAATTTTTATGGAGTAAAGTAAAATAAAGTATGATAAAAATGCATGAATTACCTAAGTGTTTTTCCTTATTTCTATTTTTTTATTTTAGTTTTTAGTAGTGACATATATACTACTATCACAGCTACTTGATGACTTTTGGGTATCGATTAATTTCTATGAAGCCTGGATTACAGTAAAAAGAAATTTATCAAATGTTTATTAGAGCCCTGTAATAACTATTTTTATATGTAATATCACTTAATCCTCAATCAAGTTAGTTTTATTATGTTCCCTTAGGAAGAGGACATAAACAGATTTTTGCAATGATTAGTTGCCGGCACTCAGATCCGAACCAGCCATTGGTAGGTCACAGAAACAAATTGTTTTATTGGAAGTTACTTAAAGTTTTCTTTAATCCTTGTCACCATGATTAGAAAATAATTTAAAAACTGTCTTTGTTGTGATAAGCCAGACTTTAGTTATGTCTAAATGTTGCTTGCAAGGCTCCACCAGTGCAGTTATTTTATTGGTCATCAAAATTTCTATTATGATCAATTACACAACAACTGGTATTCATATGGAAAAAAAGCCCGAAATCAACTACAAGATAACCATTTTAGGGTTGTGTCTAGATTTCTTACATGAAGAAGATGCTGAGCATCTGTTTTCTGTGTCCAGAGAAGACAGAACAAAAGTCAACGGCATTAAATTCAAATATGTGAAATACTAATGAACTATAAGAAAGAGTAGAAGCAGCGTTTTCAACATGTTGTCTTTGTATAACCTACATTACAATAATCAAAGCAGCTTTTTAAACATGTTAATACCTGATCCTCATCCCAGACTCTATATTAGACTGTTTGGGGGGGGGTGGCAGAAATTTGTATGTTCAATTAGGCATCCAGTTATTTCTGATGCATACTCAAATTTAAGAAGCACTGTTGCAGAATCGGTCCTCTTGTAGGGCTTTAAGAAACACATTGAACAAATGTATGTGTTTATTCTTTTTGAGGATTCTATAAAAGAAACAGAACCCATGGTCTCTATATGCTGGACCACCTAGAACATGAGTTATATATATGACAGCAGGGATTGGGTTTGGAATTTTTCACCACTGTATCTGCAGCATCTAGACACAAATATCTATAGACTGGATCAGTGGAAGACCTTACATAGATAACTTACATCATGTGCATGTACATTAAAGGATTACAGGAATTCAAAGAAAAATGAAACAAACAAACAAAAACAAACTACCTGCCTAAGATATTCCTATCCGAATGAGGCAGACTCTATAAGGTGATATACTGTATCCTTAGTACCCGTTTTGGCTTTTGGTGCTAAGGAAAGAGAAATATCTAACAAGGGTAAGTTATCTTTAGAAAGATGAATCCTCAAAGATTCTCCAGGATATGAAGCTCCATTGTGCTAATAAAGTCCTTAGTCTTAGGTCATTTTATAATTTTTAGATTTCTGTTGGTGATACCAGTTTTGAATGCTGTTACTACTGATGTGGTTAATCAGATTCCTTCTTTTAAGTAAAAATTAAGGTGCTTAGTTATCCTGGTATATGCCCTAAGAAGCATTCCTGAATAGGTATCATTAAGTAGGAATGACAAAGGTGGCTTGAGACAAAAGAATACTAATGGATCTCTAATTGTTCCTCTCTAATTTTCATGATTTTCCCTGACTGGATTGAGCAGTGTCAAGTATGAGAAAAGTGATATATATGTAATAAAGGTAAACTTTCCAGAGAAAGTTTATCTTTGAGGTAACTGGAGCTGAAGCAGAGAAGAATTGGGAATTGACTAGATCTAACACAAAGAGGAAAGGGGGCAGGGAAGAGGTAGTATTCCTGACCCTCCTGCCAGTAATATCAGACAGCAAATGATCAAGTAAAGGTTGGCAGGCTAGCCTCCGCCTTGTAGGTTGCCTTGTTGTAACTCTAATACCTTTGACATATCCTATCTCACAAATCAATGAATGGCTGCATTAGGGCCTTCTGGTTCAGTCTGGACTAGCTCCAAAAACCTAGGGGTTTCTATCCTGCTGCCCTATGATTTTTACTTTAAATTCCTCAGAGACTTGAATTAAGCTTTTCTTCCTTTTATGATGATGATGTTCCCTTTTCTTCCCAGAAAGGAGTTAGTTCTTCCCCCTTGGTTCCTTTAGAATCTATAAGAAATACTGAAACTCCTGAGCAAAAAGGCCTTCTTTATAACTTCATTGGAAGAGGTAAGAGGCTGTTAATAAAATGAAAGAGAGAGGGTTAAATACTAAGGGAAAAGAATACCTGAACTCCAGTTATAGTCATAACTGTTCTTAGGAACTTCTTGTACCTTTTCATGTCATCACAGGAAAGTAAAATCTTTAAGTAAAAAATACAGATCTTAAGAATTATGAAATCTCAGCATATTTAAATTGGTAGCATTAACATTTCTTTATCCTGTGGAATTACTCCTATTCTGGAGATTTCTGTGATTTTCCCATTCCACCTATCATTTTCCTCCTTATTCAGAGAGATGTTTTCAGACTATCATGCTGCTTGTGCTGGGATGAAGCTTTTTAGAATATAGAGGATTATCCAACCTAACTTTACTGATTCGTCATACTCCAAATTACTACATGTAACTTGAGTTGCTTTCTGGACTTTCTATCCTATTCTGTGATCTGTCTATTCAAGCATCAATATCGACTTGTTTTATTTACTTAAGCTTTATAACACATTTTGACACCAAATAGGGCAAGTCTTAATTCATTACTTAGTAGAGATTTATATTTTTCAGCACATTTTTTATTATTTAATTTTAAGAATTTTTTGTTTGCTTTTGTAAATGTGATTTTCTCCCATTATATTTTCTGTCTCCCTCTGTAATCCTGTTGCTAACACTCTTTGTAGCTTGGTTTAATCCTCCTAGTCTTTCTCCTTGTCTAATGCCACAAAATCTATTTTAATCATTTGCTTCCATTTCTATATTATATATGTGTTTCCTAATTTTTATTTATTTTTATCTTTAATTGCATACTACTTCAGTGAATTAAAATGCATTCATATTATAAAAACTTTCTACTATGGATAAAACAATCTACTTTGAGCTACCAATTGTAATTCCTTCTCAAAAAGGTAACCACAAATATCTCTTTGATGAATGTCTTTTCTGGCCTTTATTCTTTTCATTTATATTAACATATGTACGTAGAGATACATAACTAGTTTGTGGGTATATTTTACCCTGAATGACATAACATTGCATATATTCTTCTAGAACCAGGAAATATCGCCAAGACATTTTAAGCCCATTTAAAACTAACTTGTTCTTTCAAATTGTTAAATAGCATATCATCACAGTCTGCATGTTTTAGAGTCTAATCTTTAACAAGTGGACATTTAGATTGTTTCTAAACGTGTTCTATTATAAAAAATACCTCTTAGTACACATGTGCCAGAGTTTCTCTAGCATATTTCTTAGAAATGGAATCATTAGAATGAGGTGATATGAATTTTAAGTTTTGATAGATACTGATAAAAAGTTGTAACAATTTATACAATCACATTCAGAGTAAGAGGATATTTGTTTCTCCATACTCTTAACCAATATGTCAATATGGATTACTGACAAAAGTCTTTTTTAAATTTTTATTTCCCTGATAACTAGTGAGTAGAGCATCTTTTCTAGTTGCTTTCCTAAAGACTGTCAGGATGAATTTGAATACATTTCAGAATGGCTCATAGATAAAGGCATGATGTGCAGAGGCCATAGTTGCACTATGCACTCTGTTGGCACAGAACAAATGATAAAATAAAAAGACTTGAAGTGACTTCAGGAGTATAATCAGCTAACCCTTCTTAATTAAGGAGACTGCTTGGATTGTTCCTGAATCTTTATAAGCAGGTGAAAAATTGCTGTTCAAACCTTCTAAAAAGAAAATGCTATTGTTTGCTATTGTATGCTCTTCTAATTTTAAATTATTCTCTCCCCCAATGAAATTCTCCCATCAAGTCAAACAATTTCTCTAAATTTTACTTACTTTTAAATTCTAATTTTAAGGAATTGGAGAAGACCTAGTCACCATAATCTATCAGAAAGTTTTTCAAGACTATTATTAGGTATCTTCTGAACCCACTTTATCCGAGTGAATAAGGGTCTTAACCTGTCCTCAAGTATCTTTCTGTCCAGGATCTTAAATTATTTTGCTTTCATGGTTCCATATCTTCTGAGTCTTCAATACAGAAAAGAGTAAAGAAGCAACTTAGCAAGAAACAAAAACAAAAACAAAACAAACAAAAAACCAGCTGATATTTGTCATCTTTCCTTCAATTCTGTACTTTATTCATTTTGCTGAGATATTAGATATACAATTTTTAGCTTACTTTTGGACTTTCTTTACCTTGAAAACTTTCTAATATAAATGAAAAATTATTCACAACTTTTGTAACGGCTATATAATATTCTAAAATGTATCCTAATTTACCTAATCATTCTGACACTGTTGCACACTTAAATTGTGACTGATTTCTTCCTACTTCAAATAACTGCTGTGAATAGCCAAACTGCTGTCTAGAAAGACTGTGTGGATTACTACAGCATTCTGTTTGTGTATCTTGCAATGTATAGGATTCAGCACATAGTAGGTGCTTAATATATGCTTGTTTCTTTACACAGAGCCCGAGTCAAGTTTTCTCTAGAACCTAAATCAATATTCTTGCTTTCCCATAATTATTAATAAGTAACTATAATAAAATACTCATTATGCACAATTAAGGCCACAACCAAAGTATGAAATATCACCGCCATGTCAGTGAAGAATAAATGATAGAAGGAGTTACTTAGAAGGAAGGAGTAGATTATATCCTGTCATTCCATTTGACAAGGAGTTGCCAGGGATCCAAGGAGACAGAATAAGAAGAATAGAACAGAACTACAGGCGCCTGTATCAATAGAGATCGGGTTCAATCCATATAATAGAGAATTTTAGATACTGGTTGAGTATCTCTTATTTAAAATGCTTCAAACCAGAAGTGTTTTGGATTTTGCATTTTTTCAGATCTTGTAATATCTGCATATACACAATGAGACTCTGCATATACACTATGAGATTGGGAATGGGACCTGTGTATAATTGCAAAATTCATTTATGTTTCCTATATACCTTAGACACATAGCCCGAAGGTAATTTTATACAATATTTTAAAAATAATTTTGTGCATGAAACGAAGTTTTGACTGTAACTTGTCACATAAATTCAAGTGTGGAATTTTTCACTTGTGTGATGTCAGGTTGGCACTCAAAAAGTTTTGGATCTGAGCATTTCTTATTTCAAATTAGGTATGCTCAACCTGCAATGTTGAAAAAGATTTCATAAATCTCTCTCATGCAGGGGTAGCTGGAGACAAATGTTTTTAGCATGGAGATACTTCTATTTTAAAACTATTTGTCCTTGATAGTAAAAATTGAGAACCTTTTGTGCAAGTTAGCTTACAACTGAGAAAAGTCTGAGTAAACGAAAGATCCAGACAAGTAAGGAGGCACTTAAGTTTATTTATATTGTAATTTGGACTATTTAAAGCATACCTGTTGTTTAATTTCACCCTACTAACTTTTGGGCTATGGCAGCTTGGTGTTATTCCCATTTTTTAAACAAATGAACTGATACCAATTAAGTAACTAGCTAGGTGTCTCAAAATGATTTTTAGATCACTTTTTTTCACTGTACTACTAGGATCAGAACAAAAAAACTACTTCACAAATAGCATAAACCCCTTTCCATCCAAATCCTGCTAAACTAAAAATATTAGTTTGAATCATATGAAAATATCACATTCATAGGTAGAATACCAGAAATTTCGTACAGTTCAATTTAATATTAGGTGGGGAAAGAGGAGGAAGATGCCTAGCCTAACCATTCAGTCTGGTGTCACTCACCAGCTTCACTTGCAAAAGGCTCACATAGTCAAGTCTCGAAGTGATAAAAGGTTTGTAAGTCCTTTGCTGAATGAAGCTCTCACACTGACATGTAATATGAGCAAAAGAAAGACCCAAACTGGAAATCAAAACAGAGTGGCAAACTTGGGCACAATTCAGTTTTCAGGAATATTTTAAGTAGCATATGTTTTCTTTTCATTGACAATCCTTGTCCTTGCCAAATCAGGATGACTGACACCCTTAATTTGCAATTTCCTAAAATTCAAGAGGTTTTTTTTTTCTTTTTGATTGCTATATAATGGTTTACCTAATTATTTTTTTTCCAAGTTGCAGTTTTGGATGTTTAATTTCAAAATCAATTTAAGATGTCTCAAGCTCCATTAATACACTGTGATATTGCTTCACTCAATTTTTAGCAAAGCACTTACTTTAAAAAAAGCATCATTCTAATGATTTTAAATTACTCTACAGTGCACATACCAATTTACAACTATTACAAAATTTTATATTTTTTCCCAAAGCGCTTCAGTTTTAAAGATGTTCAGTATTTTGAGATAGAATGAGAGACAGTTAACTTTTAAAAGGGCATGAATACAATTTAGTGCCTTTCAATTTTTCTACCTGCTCTGATGTAGAGTGTAACCTAAGTAAATAAAATTTTAAGTGTTCAATGGGCATAAAAAGTCAGCTTAGGGAGAGGACATTACTACAAATTAATTTTCTTCTTATTCAAACTAATGATGATATTCTTTATAAATGGACACAAACTCAGTGTGTATGTGTCTAAGTGCAGCAGCGTGTGAATGTGTGAATTTATGTGTAAATGTGCATGAGTGTGTATGATTGGGCAAGCATGTGTCTGTGTGCATGCATGAGTGTGCAATAGTGTGTTCGAGTACATGTGTGATTGTGTGAGAGTATGCATATGTGTGTGAAGAGCCTGAGTATATGTGTGTGTGCAAGTGTGTGAGGGTTGTGTGATTGGGTTCATTTGCATGAGTGTGTTTAAGAGTGTGAGCATGAGTGTATTTGGATGTATGTGTGTTTGTGCATCTGTGTGCTAGTGTTTGAGTGTGCAAGTGTGTGTGTTTCTGGTTTAAATATATGCTTGAAGATTAAATACATGGTTGGAGATTAAATGTTACTTGCACTTTTATTCAGGCAGTCATTAGAGTGTGCCCTAGTAATTATTTTAGTAACCTCTGTATAGAATGAGGGAAATGCCCCTTACCTCTAAATATAACACATCTATAAGATATTTGGATTAAATGTGCACACAATTTTTACCTTGCTTGAAATTTACAGGGAAAAAATAGCTATATTCAAATTTTGTCCCAGGATTTTGCACCTGGTTATATCAGTTTAATAGATGTAAATCATCTCCCAAAGTTGAGAAACCTTCTTTCCTCATTGCTTTTTAAAAACATTTTTGATTACTTTATTCTCTCAGGATCCTCATTCACAGTGACACATGCCACTCTTATAGCGATTGAGGATACTTTGGGATTAATATTTAAAAGACTGTAATCACCCCAGACCACTCCTGAAGTTGCAGAGGGCACCAGACATGTTTCTGGGGCCAGGCTGATGCTCATTCATTGATACAGCATTTCCCTTTTGTTGGTTAAAACATGCTGCTCTAGAAGGTAGAAGGCAAAGTCCTACAGGCCAAAGCTACCATGTAATGAGTGCCCAGATCAGGGGTAGAGTCTTTACATACATTATCTCATTTAATCTTTACTGCAGCCTTGCAAGGTTATGTTAATGTCATTTTTCAGAAGAGGTGCTATGGTTGAGAGAGGTTAAATGAATTGTTTAAGGTCATGTGGCTAATTAGGAGTGAAGCTGGCATCAAATTTGGATATATTTCATTCTAACACTGTATTCTTTGCATTAAACTATGCTGAATCTTTTGAATGAATCTCAAGGTATGGCCTTTCCTGAATTTATATCCTTCCTCACTGGGCAGAGGGTTTATTCGTCTGCCTGCTGTTCTCTGCTCCTCAATTGTCTTTCCTAACGATGCCTAAAATCTTGACTGATGTCATATCTACCTTAGGGTCAATGAATAAATTCATGAATAATACTTTCAGTGTTAAGACTCACTGTGTACTTATTTTAGAGTATATAGGCTTGATCAAAATTGTTACTGCCTTTGTAACAGATACTATTTACTCAATAATTATTATGTGTCAGAGTTTTTACTCATATTACATCCATTTTACAGATATGAACAATGAAGCTTCAAGAGGTTAGGCAATTTGCTTGAGAATACACAACCAGAACTAGCCAACTCTACATCCCTGCTGACTGTCTGGAATAAGTTTCTTTGTTTGGCAAGATCTGATTAAGTCAATGGATATGACGGAGCCTCAGTTTCTTCATTTGCAAAATGTGGAAAATGATATTGTCACTGCAGGAATTATACGGATAAGAGACAATATACATGATTTATAGTTAATACATAATGGATGTTATTTAAGCCATTACAGTTAACACTGTGTATGAACTTTGACTTTAAATAAACTTAGCTTCAAAGCCTCTACCTCCTACTGGCTATGTAACTTGGGACTGCTGAAATTTTCTGAGTCTTTGTTTCCTTATCTATAAAATGAGGGTAGGATTTTATAGCACCTTTCTCCAAAGTGTGTTCCAAAGAACATTGCTATCTCCATAGGATATGAAGAAATGCGAGGCAACCACTGAGTTTCCTGATCAAAGATTCATGGGGAACTCTGGCAGACAGATTTCTTTATGCACGTCTGTTTTAGTATCCATAATATGGGAATGTGTTTTGTGAATTTCCAAGTGGGAGCTAACACATGCAGTATTTCTCCTTTTTATTCTGCTGAAGAATGCTTTTTTGTTTCTCTGTAACATTTTGCAAGGCTTGTAAAGAAAACAGCTTGGATATACTGACTTGTCATAAAGATTAAATAGATAATATTTGTAAACCACATATACAGTAAGAGCTCAGTAAATATGATTGTATTATTATTATCATTGCCATAATAATTATTACAATTATTAAGAAGGAGTAAGACAGAAGGAATAAATTAATGAGATCTATTATACATCATGGTGGCTACAGTTAATAACAATATATTGCTGAGTAGATTTTAAGTGTTCTCACCTCAAAAACAACAAAAAAGTGTGTGAGGTAATGCATATGTCAAATAGCTTGATTTAGCCATTCCACAATTTATTCTGTATGTCAAAACATCATGTTGCACATCATAAATATATGCAATTTTTACTTGTCAATTAATAATAAATTTTAAAAAGCCCCACCACAGTACAGATGATCTGGGCCAGAAAAGGTATGTCTAATACTAGCTCCTAGGAGTAAGGGACCTACAAACTCTGTACCCAGAGGATTTTGTTTGCCAGATTAGAGTGAGCTAGTCCAATGGGGGTAGAAGCTTCAGCTGACAATATACTATGTAATAATTCCATTGAGTGTGTTTATTTACATAAAATAGATTTCTTAAAGTCACCAAAGTCTTTGATGACTAAGATGTTTTTGAAATGGCCCAGGTTGGAATTCCACAGGTAAGCACTCTGTTGCATTGTATTTTCTGATTGGTTTTAATGTGCTCAGGAGACCTTGTTTCTAGCACAGGTTTCTTCCCATATATGAGAGTTTTACTTCTTTCCCTCTCCACTTATCTAAGAAACAACAACAACCGCAAAACTTGGCAGACGTCAGGTGGACTGCTGTTGGAATGTATGACTTATATAACTGGACTATCTTCTTTTTGGTCCTGATTCATTTCCCTGGCAATCTCGAAATGATTTGCCTTTGCCCTTCTATATCTCCTGTCAAGGTGCACACAGTTTGCTTAGATATATGATCCTTTTAAAATAATCTTTAAACTTTTATCCATTCTCTGCTCCTTATGGTAGAGTTAATCATATCTTAGGAGCTGAATTTCAGGATTGTGGTGGATCCTATTGCTTTCTACCAGAAGTCTCAGGGGACTGTGTGGGTTGCTTCCCCATGAACCAATCTTTTAGAGGGAGATATATTAATCCAGAAGGAAAATTTCTCACACAAATAAAAAATGTATTTATGCGCCAAACCTGCTCGTACTGAAGAGTAGGATGTGGGATAAATCTGCGAGAAACTTTGTATCTAGCCTGAAGGCAAACTTTATAGATTTTATTTGCTGTATAGGATTATTGCTGTATAGGATTAGTGTCTCTTTTCTAATTACCATCCTTAAGATGGATAGTTCGAAAAAGGTAGAAATTAGTCATTTCTTCATTTGGACCCTTGGTATGACTGTTCCACAGCTTGTCTGTATTTGTGTTTGGACTAAGTGTAAGAGGGCTGAGAGGTTTTGATGGACTGAGAGGCTTTCATACTCTATGGGCAATCCATTAACTTCCAAGGACCATTTCAACCTTGTCATCATGTGCCTCAAGTGAGGGACATTTCCCATTAAAAATGAAATTATGCTAATTAAAATGGATATATGTACTCTCTGTCTTACTGCCCTAGTATCTAGTTAGATAGTATTTTTGGCAGAAACAAGCAAAGAAACAAAAAAATCCTGGTCAGGTTAATGCGGTAACAAGCAAAAATAAATTTAGAAAAGATCATTTGATTTTTATCAGAATCAAATCTGTTTACAAAAAGCTTATTACTTAGTAAAACTCAGATGTAATATGACCTTGTGAAAAGATGTGAATTTGGCTGTTGCATCCCATAAAGAGGCTAGTCTCTGTGGCAGTTACACAAGGTATGGATTTGGAGAATGAGATCATGGCAGGTCAGATGCCAACTGACAACTTGGTGATCCCAAGCCACTTCTGTCTATGTCCTAGTAATTCCCCCTCATATAGCACACATTATTTTTTAAACACTCAAGCTAAATAGAAACATTTGAAGAAGATTTCATGACTGGAGAACCATTCAAAGACTACTCTGAATGATGAGCTCTAATCTTTGTCAGTTTGTTTATTATTATTTCTACAGGTCTTCTGTCTGGTTGAAGCCAGAGTGTGTTTAACGCATTCTATGGCATAAAATTTCTTTACCATACCCAAGTTATAACCTATTACTTTATTAGACATTGTATCTAAAGCATTTGCTGGTTTCCTTCTTGAGAAAATGAAAGCTGGACTTTTTCTGCTCTATCTTCTATACAAGAAGCAGGTTATTATTAGACATTTAATTATTCTACCATTGTCTCACATTTGTATGCTTTATTATCTTTGTGCAGAGCTATGAGTATTATTGATTTAATGCTCCTCCTGTTTTAGGAAATATAAGCATTGCTTCGTAATTCATTGATATGGTTTTATTGTCATAAATTAAAAGTGGATTTAATAATGGTTATCCCTGTTGTCATATTATCACCAAAAAGGATTGATGGTAAGTTATATTAAAACTCAGGCCCGGGCATGGCGGCTCATGCATGTAATCCTAGCACTGTGTGAGGTGGAGGCAAGAGGATTGACTGAGCCCAGTAGTTCAAGACTAGTCTGGGCAACATGGCGAGACCTTGTCTCTACAATAAATCAAAAAATTAGCTGGGTATGGTGGCATGTGCCTGTCATCCCAGCTAGAAGGCTGAAGTGAAAAGATCACCTGAGCCCAGCAGGTGGGGGCTGCGCTCGCCGTGATCATGCCACTGTGCTCTAGCCTGAGATATAGAGTGAGACTCCGATTCAAGAATAAAGAAACAAAACACCTCAAATCATCATTTTTGGCGAACCTTCTGCACATTTAACCAACTTTGTCAATAATTCTATACTACCAACTAACTTGTTTAGTTACTTTGGTTCTGAACATAATCAGTTAATTTGAAAGATACATTTGGTTATATTTATCAGGCGGGACTTAATATTGCCTCATGCTAAAGCAGTGCTGTCCAATAGAAATATAATGTTAGCTTTAATGGTATTTAAATTTTTCTAATAAAGTTTTTTACATTAAAAGAAAAAAATTAGTTGGTAGCATTTATTACTAAAATTGATTTTAATAATATATTTTATTTAGCCTAATATACCCCAATATTATTTCAACATGTAATCAATAAAAAAAATAATAATAAAAAGAGAAGTATCTCACTGGTTTCAATACAAAGGAAAGTTTTATTTCCATTGAGCTATGGGTTTGTCTTTATCTTGAGGACACCGTGAAATACATAACTGATCATGTTGCCCTCTGGTGTTGGTCGGGAAGGAACTAGAAAGCTGCAGTAAAATTTTAACTGCCACATGGCTTCCTCAAATAAAGATTATACCTATTTCCCAGCCTTCTTTGCAACTAGGTCTGTTCATATGACTAAGTTAGTTATTGGTTAGCAAAACATAAGTGAATGTTTCCAGCAATAGCTTCAGTGAAGTCTTCTTAAAAGAGGACAGACAGACCACTTTCCCCTTCATTCCTTCATTTCGCCTAGAATAAGGATGTAATAGCTGGAACATAGGCTGCCATTGTGTACTATGAGGATGAGGTCTTCATCCTAGAAACAGGAGAGTGGTGGGCTAAAAGAAGCTTTTATTCTGGAACCCACACATAAGCCTTGGACTGATTGCCTCTAGATTTCTTTTGCCCAAAAGAAAATCATACTTCTATCTTGTTTAAGCCACTCTTTTTTGTTGTTGTTGTTGTGGTTGTTTTCTTGAGGGAAGTATTTTCTGCTTCTGAAAGTCAACCATAGCTGATGCACCAGGAATGTAAATTTTCCTTGAATGTGATTTCATAATAAATGGCGGAGCTCAAAGTAAAAGGAGCAAAGATATAGAACAGCTACTTTTTAAGCCAACTTTCGAGTAAAACATCTATTTGTGTTCTATAAACACAAAAAACAACACCATTTGGGTAGGGACAAAAGAATATAATGACTTTGGAGTAGAAAGAATTTTCATACTTTTTCAAATTATTTCAGCTTTACAGTGTCTAAAATTAATTTCTTTGAGACATCTACTAATTTATTTCTGACTTGCAAAAGATTAATCTTTGAGATGTGTCTTTATGATGAGAATTGAAATATAATGATAATAATAGTCATCATTTATTATTATAATTTATTGTCTACTATGGGAGAATCACTATGCTAGTTGTTTCACATAAGTTATTTCATCTAACACTTACAAATACACTACAAAATAAGAATTATTTCCTTGTTTTACAGACGATACTCAGAGAAGTCAAGTAACTTACTCAAGGTCACACTGTAACTTAGAAGCTAACAATTTTAGTTCATTGCTGTCTGAATTTTTCTATGCTTGATCTCTGACAATTTTTTATAGCATTCTGATAGTTAAGGAAGAAGGTCCTGGAATCCCCTACCTGTATATGCTCATTGCCAACTTTCTGGAGATTCAGTGGAAGTGTTGACAGTGGGTATCATGTTAAATTTGTACGAGGTTCTCTGAATGGTATATGGAACAAAAAAATCTAAACCAGAAACCACGACACCTGTTTCTCATGCCAACTATGCGTCTAATCAGCTGTATGACTATACACAAGTCATTCAATCTTCCCGGGACTCAGTTTTATCATCTATAAAAGGAAGGGGCAGAACTAGGTGACATCTCATGTGGTGTCAATATTCTATAATTATGCCAATAAGTCTGTCATAGAAAAAAATGAACAAAAGGAAGACTTTTGAAAAAGAAAGTAGGTAATAATATTTAGAGTACCTCAACTTTTATTGCTTGACATGTGGAATTCAATTTTAAAAATGAATGAACCTAGCAGAGAAGTGTGGGAAGCTTGTTTCAATTGCTGAAACTGCTCACTCTTGACTCCACTGTTAACCTCACTGACTTTGACTGCTATAGTTTCTGAAATATCTTTGGAACAATACTTCTCAGAACATTCTTTGCTAGCATGGAATGAACTCTTCTGATTTGTTGAACTTTAATATGTTCACTCACACCTTACTAGAATGAGTTCTTGATTCTACGGGCACTTAAGTTTTTTTCTCCACTTAGAGTAAAAAATACCAATTACTAAAAATAAATTGAAATGTAAATTTAGCTTAAAAACACAGTTTTCAGATGTATAAATTAAAATCCATAATGACCGATGTGCCCAAGATTACATGGGAAGTCAGCTCTGTCAGACCACTGGGGCCATCTGCTGATCTGGGTGACCTAGATTTTTGATGCGGGTCCAAAGTGGTGAACAAATTTTTAGTTGCGCCATAGGCCTATGTAAAATCAGGGATTTATATCAGGAACCAATCAAGAAGAGAATGTGCCTTGCAGAGACAGACTAGAAGAAAATAATCTGTCAGAGGCTTGGGTCTATAGGGATGTTAATTACCAGGCCTCCCCTGAGACTTCATGGCCAATAGCCAGGTTTCAAGTGGGTTTGAGGTTTGAATTTGTATTTGTGTGATCTAAAAAACTGCCATCTGAGATTTTTAATTTAAAGTTCACCCTGATTTGGAGTGCAGGCAGATTCCTGACAGAAACAAACATAAATCATTCTTCAGAGGAATACATTCTTCATACATGACTTAGGGAGAATTCAAATATATTTGAGCTCACAATTTACAAATAAACAAGAGATAAAAAACCAACTCATATCCAAAAGTTGACAGAAACAAAAAGCCATAGATCCAGACTCACACTTAACATACTGTATTTTTCAAATATAGTACATAAAATAACCACTTTTAATGTGTTTACAGAAAAGAGTAACCAAAAACAAGACTGAGGCAAGCAATTACTCAAAATAAAGACACATATTTAAGAAAGAAAACAAAATAAATATTTTAGAAACAAAAAGTAATTACTGAAATTAAAAATTCAATGGAATGGTTAAACAGTACAATAAACATAGCTAAAGGGAGACTTAGAAAGCTAAAAGACAAATATGAAAAAAATTACCTGTAAGATAGCAACAGAAAACAAATACATGGAAGATAAGAAAAAATCATGAATTTCGCAGCAACCTGGATGGAACTAGAGTCCATAATACTGAGTGACCTCTCACAGAAACAAAAAACTAAGTATCACATGTTCTCACTCATATAGTAGACCTTGAACATCCAACGTACTACCACAAGAAAATGACTGACAGTGATGGGAAACTATGGGGGGGGGAGGGCGATGGGATTAATGGTGATAAATATCTGTCTAGGGATGGGGAGACACCTCTTATCATCAAGGGTGCCTGAACGAAGCATTTTTGTATGCCTAACCCCTAACTGTACCCCATAATACCATAATAATAAAAAAAAAAGAGTAAAAAAAAAAAGAAACAAGTTTAGACATATAAATGGTGGCTGGGCTCGGTGTCTCAGCTTGTAATCCCAGCACTTTGGGAGGCCGAGGCAAGTGGATTGCCTGAGTCAGCACGTTCAAGACTAGCCCTGGCAACTTGGCAGGACCTTGTCTCTACAATAAATCAAAAATTAGCCGGGTATGGGATCCCGGCAGGTTGAACTGCAGTAACTGTGAGCATGCCACTGCACTCCAGCCTAGGCGATAGAAGTGAGACTCCAACTAGAAATTAATAAATAAATAAAAAGAAATAGAAATGGGACCAAATTGGGATAAATGTTCCAAACACTATCATTATAGGCTAACAATTCATGTGAAAATAAGGAGCTATAAAAACTTTTGTGCAGAAGACAATTTGATCAGAACTGTGAGTTTAAAAGACTAGTTTGGAGGCAGATGGTAAGATTGTTAGCAGTGAATCTGAGTATGATGAGACTGCTAAGGGACATATTACAGTAGTCCAGCAAGAATCAGGAGGGTCTGAAACAGAATGAAAATAGTGGGACTATAAGTGGGGCAACGATGTTGGAACTAGTACTTAGAAGGCATCGGCTGCACAATATTCCATTGTGTATATGTACTACATTTTCTTTATACAGTCCGCAGCAACTTGGATGGAGTTATAGTATATAATACTCAGTGATTTATCACAGAAACAAAGGTATGAGTACTACGAATACCCACTCATAAGTGGAACCTGAACATTTATCATGATACTATAAGAAAGGGATTGACAGTAGTGGGACACTGCCGGGGCGGGTCACATAACATCAATAAGGGTACCCAAACTTTACCCGAACAAGAACCACTTATGTATCTAACCCTGAATTGCGCTCCACATCTTTAAAATAAAAATGATATAAAAAAAGAAGGCATTGGCAGCTAATGAATATGGAAAGTGGAGAAAAAAGAAAAAGGCAAATCACATTTGGAAGTTTTGAAACCGTGTTATTTGAAGAAATTGAGAGAAGTTATAAGGTGTAGAGAGGGCAAAGGGGATGTCAGTCTGACCCTTTATATATATTAGATCTGGGTAAAAAGGAGAAGCTGTTTGAGCTAACAATGATACAACTAAGATAGACCAAAATGGACTAATGTAGAAATAGTTCATTTAAAAATCAATTAATTCAATCATAGTTTAAAATAGTGTAAATTTGAAGTCCAAAATGCAAGTTCTTTCTATTTCTAAAGTGTTTATCACATCCACCCTACTGCCTCCCCAACCTTCCTAGCTGGAATTATTATTATTTGCCAGGTGGAAAATCATGTGACTAAAGTTATCTGAGCCAAGGCCACTGCTGACCTTCCAAATGCCAGAGACATGGGCAAGCCTGGGTCAGATCACCCAACGCTGACCCCGACCAGCAACTACCCATGAGAATTGTGAATTAAATAGCTGGTTGTTGCTTAAACTGCTAAATGTTGGGATCCATAACTAATGCAGTCATCTTATTTCTACCTGTAATATAAAATTTGCCCAATTTTACACACTAAGTTGCCCTAAGGGCAAGGTCTGTCTTATCTGTGTCAGTCATTTTTATATAAGTACATTCCAATAGCTATTTACTGAAGTTAATCTTAATGTTATCAGAAAATGTTGGCATTTCTTCCCCAAACTTGAATTAAATCAAAGAGAAACATTTGGAAATCACTTGATATGTAGGTAGACAGGTAGAGGTGTTTTGCCCAGTCTTTGTCTAAATGTGACTTTGATGACTGACAAAAACCAACTAGAACTTGTTGTCACCTATTTTTTTCCCAAAAAGATTCACATTTCTCAGACTTTGAGCTAATATATTTATCTATTTCAAAATCATATTTCATTCCACTCCTAGTCTGATTTTGTACAGACTTACCTTTTGGCTCTCATGTAAAGTAAAAGTTTTCTGAAAGCCACAGCACTATATTTAATAGCTATTTCTAGACAGAGGCAACCACAGCATTACTGAAATCAAATTAATTGGCCAGAAGGGACTGAGCCTGGAAGCATTTTGTATTAAAACTATTCTCTTTTCTGCTGTCTGGGACAATATATTTCAAACGAAACTGCTTTACATGAAAGTTCTGTTGCTGTTCAATCCCACAGAGATTTTTCTCTTCACACAAGACCTCTAGCGTGTTTTTTCCAATAAAAAACAATAAAATGAATGGGATTCTGTTTTATCTTCTTCTACATTATCTTCACATATTTCCCATGATGAAATTAAAAATAGCTCACCTGTTTTATGCATTGTGCTAGGAGTACCTTTATAAAAGTATGTTATAAGGGTTTATAGGTGTGTATGTGCATATATTTTAATATATGAGTCTATAGCTACTAGGGTATTTAAGAGATGAGAAAGAGCCTTTAAATAACAAAGAGAGAAAAGTCTTAGAGAAATGTACACCTTTTAAAATCTATTTGAGTTCTATGCTAGTGTTGTTTTTCAGAAAATGTAACAGAGAAGGTAGATGTTCATTTTTGAAATCATTGAAAACCTGAAATTAGAAGACTCTTCAAAGACTGCATACATATCTACGGGGTTGAAGTTTTATTAATATGTTTATATTATTTCGATATATTTAGCCTGTAAAGAATTAAAGTGTACAAAATGAGAGACATTACCTAAATGGCTGTGATGTAGATCTTATAAATGATAATACAGAAGTCATTGCTTCTTTTAAGATGTTAATTTCTTAAGGTCCTACCAGATATACTTTGAGACATGTTTGTGTTAACTTTTATTTTCATCTAATATTTCTGAAGACTGACTAGTGCAAAACTTTAATTTTTCTTTTTGCTGTCTTCAAAAACAGTTTTGATACATGATTCTGATGAAATGAAGAAATGAGAAAGGAGAAGATATTGTACAGGCTTTTTTTTTTTTTTTTTGAGAGAGAGAGAGTGACTTGCTATGTTATGTTGCCCAGGATGGACTCAAACTCCTTGACTCAAAAGATATTCCCACCTCAGCTTCCCTAGAAGCTGTGACTATAGGGCACACACCACTATGACCAGCTAAAAAGCTTTTTTTAAAAAACACACATATATATGTTTCTTTAAACATATATATATATATATATTTGTGTGCATTTATATCTATCTATATATATTTTGCAAAAGGAGTCTGAAGTTTCTCTTTCAACTCAATGTTTGGAAGTATTCTCTTGAAACCTAAAAGGTGCCAAAAGAAAACGTTTAGAGAAAGTAACTAGGATTGAGATTTCGACAGTTGTAGAAATTTGTCAAGGTAAAAATGACTGTTAAAAATAATGAAAACCTGGATGACAGAAATAGAAATATAGTTAAAATCAGTGGGTAATGTTCATATTTTATCTTAAAAGTTATTTTGATTTTAATACTAGAAAGAAAAAGTTGCCGGGTTCGGTGGCTCAGCCTGTAATCCCAGCACTTTAGGAGGCCAAGGTGAGTGGATTGCCTGAGCCCATGGGTTCGAGACCTGCCCGGGCAACCTGGTGAGACCTCATCTCTACAATAAATCAAAAACTAGCTGGGTGTGGTAGTGCATGCCTGTAGTTCTGGCTACTTGGAAGGCTGAGGCGGAAGGATCACCGAAGCCCAGCAGGTCGAGGCTGCAGTGGCCGGGAGCGTGCCACTGCACCCAGTCTGGGCGATGGAGTGAGACTCCAACTCAAAAAATAAATAAATAAATAAATAAAAGAAAAAGTTGATGTAGAGAAGGTTGTAATTAGAATTCAAAACACAGTTAAACTTCAGGAACACACATCTTATTGATAAGAAATTTGTGGAAATTGGATCAGAACTTTGGTTACACTTAAACTTTAGAATTTTCCAGGTATATATATTTTTTTAAAAAGTGAAACTAATAGAGAAATGGAAAGAATGGTATTACAAAGACCTATATCAACTTTACCTTGATTCAGCAATTGCTAACACTTTGCCATATCTCTCTCAGGCCCTTTTTCAAAAAAATCTTTGCAAAGCACACTGGTAATTTTAAGACACTTTGTTCTTTATTATTTTAGTAGGTAATCATGACAAATCACATTGTCAAACTAAAAAATTTTAACATTGATACAATAATATCTAATACACAATTCATATTAATATTTATACAGTTAGGTCCACAATGTCTTTTTTAGCTGTTTTTATGTTCAACTCAGGATCTAATTTATGATCTCATAGTACATGTGTTTGTCATATTTCTTTAAAGTTCTCTAATTTAGGACAGTCCCCTTACACTTTCTTGTTTTTCATGATTATGACATTTTTAAAGAATAGGATAGTGGTCTTGTAAACTAACTCACATTCTGGATTTGTGCAGTTGCATATGCTTATGATTATATTAAAGTTAAACATTTTGTTAGGAATAATATACCAGTGATGTTTTGTACTTCTTATTGTATAAAATCAGAAGGCTAATAATGTCTGTTTTTTTTTTCTTCTCTTATTACCGATGTTAAGTTTGATCATTTGGTTAAAATAGAATCTACCACACCCTCTATTGTAAAGGTCCTTTTTTCTCTTGGTAATTAGTGTTTATTTTGTATAGTGATATTTCAAATTTATCTGAAATTCTGATCTTCAACAAATTCCCAGACAATAGTTTTAGTAACTATTGATAACTCAGCCAATTATTACATTGATGTTTGAAAATGATAATCTTCTAATTCATTTAATTCTATCATTTCATAATAATTAACTGGTATTATTTTTCAAAAAAGAGCTTTTACTCACCTTTCCTTTTTGCATATATGTGGACTTGGATTATTTTTTCATTCAGTATTTTAAAACTTATCATTACTCTTTTTGCTATTTACATTAGTCCAATATTAACAAGTAGGATATCTTTCAAACTGGTTCCTATGTCTTTTTGACACGTCCACATGAGTACCTAATCTTTCACTAATGGATGCTAGTCTTAGCCACCCAGACCCCCTCTAAGACTAAAAGATTCATTCAATATTTATCCCAAAGGTTGAAGGTTAAAAACTCTAAGCTGTCTACCCATTCTGAGAATTGACCTTGGTTGAAGGTAGCTGCCTTGTTCAAGGTCATATCTTCTTTATGGGGTAGAGATACCTGTGAGGGATGTGGGAACCTATTACCGATGACAGGTTCATGAAAGCATATTAAAGGCTTTCCCTTGCTTTAATTCTGAAGAGACATGCCAGCTCCAGAGCCCTCTGTGAATTTGGCTAATGGCTGATTGCTATTTCACATACTGCCCAAAGTTTCTTTCCACCCAAATTTGCTTTTGCTCTCTTCTTTCACAATTATTGATCCCAAAAGCACTTCTTAATGAACCTTCAATTTGCTAAATGTCATCCCTTAGTCTACTTACTGCAGAACTAGGCCTGACAATTGGTCCGAAAGAGCTAAAATGAGATTTTGGAGCTGAATCACTCACTGCTCAGTGGACAATGAGGTGGAGTGCAGATTACCTGACACAAGGTGGAAATTATAAAGCTTTCATCATAAGTAAATTGGGATGCTAACTGTTAAAAAAATGCAATAGTGGGTTTAACGTATTAAGCATTTAAGGTAACTGAGGGAAATGGTTATTATAAGGGCAGTGGCAATAGTGCTTACTGGGCGCAATTGATGCTTTGGGAAGAGAGAATGAAAGACTGAAGAAGGACTATCAATAAAAGGCTGAATGTGAAAGCTAAAGGGACTCCTTAGAAATACAAAGAAAGATTTCCGTTTCCTGCAGCTTGAGGACAAAAAAGGCCGAGGACCAGGATCAGGAATTAAGGAAAGTTAAGTTCCCCAGATAGCTAGGTCTACCCTGACAAAACTAGGGCCTTAACTGGCAGTAAATAAGACCCAAAGATATTGGATATGGATATTTGTTTGATGCATTTGAAAACCTTGACTCCTCAGATTCCCTGGATCCTCTGACCCTGCAGAAGTACCCACCATCCTTTAAAGGACAAGGACTTCAGTCCTGCTTGAAGTTGATGCAGAGGCACTATCCCACAAGACAGCAGATGTCCCCCTCAGCATGTCTGTTCTCCCTTTTCTTGCCACTAAGCTAAATAACAAAGGTTAAACCAAATAACTAAGGTTATTATTATACCAGAGAAAAATCGAGCTGTGAGGTCTAGCCCCACATATACTGACATGATCAAGTAAAACATATGAGACTGAATATTGGGACTGGATTCTGAGGATGGGGTCGAGAGGGGTGGGAAATAAAGCTGGAAAAAGGGAAATTTACGAATGTACTCTCTCAGGATAGAGCATTTAACACACTGGCAAGGACACTAGCCTTAGTGAACAATGCCCTTGGAAGGTCTTTGGGAAACTTGGAAAAAATCAGTGACCCACAAAACTTTCGTAAAGTTTTGTTAACTGATATGCCCAATGTTTACTTTGGAAAATTATGAGACTGCACCGAGTCTGTGCTTGAGATGAAGTTGTACAGAAAGAAGACATAGTTTGGAGGAGATGTCTATATTAAGATGATAAATCAAGCTGGGCTTGGTGGCTCAGCCTGTAATCCCGTGCCTTGGGAGGCTGAGGTGAGTGGATTGCCTGAGCCCGCGGGTTCGAGACCCGCCTGGGCAACTTGGTGAGACCTCATCTCTACAATAAATAAAAAAATCAGCTGGGCGTGGTAGCGCGTGCCTGTAATTCCGGCAACTTGGAAGGCTGAGGCAGAAGGATCGCCGGAGCCCAGCAGGTCGAGGCTGCGGTGGCCGGGAGTGGCCACTGCACTTCAGTCTAGGCGATAGAATGAGACTACAACTCAAAAAAAAAAAAAAAAAAAAGATGATAAATCAAGACCACAGAAAATGTGTTACATATGTAAGCATGCCCTGGGGATTCTTGAGAACATTAAGGTAGAAGAACATGATATCAATTGAATTTTTCTTGCAGTCATGCAGGATGGAGCTACAAATGCTAATTGGTTAAAAATTATCCAGTACATAGCTTCTCACTGTGAGGGACAGACCCAGAGAACTGGGGAGATACTCAGTTTGTACCAATCTATGAGACAGAACAAAGTAGTGGTCTCTGTTTAAAATGAAGTTGGGGAAGGCAAGCTGCACCTTCTTGTCCCCTGCCCCTCCCTAAGAAAAAATCGACCCCCTGAGATTCCTAGAGAACAGGGATTCAAAACACCACAATAGAGAACATCTAAAGTTCCTTCCAATTCTATGATTATACAAAGGTGAAACAGCATCTTTTATGCTACACACTTCAGTGACATAAGTGATTCAAATCGCTGGAGTTTGACTTACAATTCAATGTAACTTCTAGCATGTCTTACATAATCTGTAGGCAAAACTCTAATTAATCACTTTAAATAAGAGTCGGGGGCCTTGATGACTTGAATTCTTTCATTGTCCCTTCATGACAATATAGCATCATCCTGAGGTTTCACCTATAAAATATACCCAGAGGAGCATATGCCACCATCTAACTGATGGAAAGACCGCACTGTAGTCTCTGTTGCAGACACTATTCAAATAATGAGGAAAAAATGAGGTAACATTTTTATAATTTTTATCTAATAAATCAGAAAATCCTTCTAGAGAAAAGATATGTCCTCTAAAGGAAGTTTGTGTGCAACGAATTGTGTTCTCCTAAAATTCATATGTTGAAATTCTAACCCCCAAGGTGACAGCATTAGGAGGTATAGACTTTGGGAGGTAATTTGGTCTTGAGAGTAGAGCCCTCATGAATGGCATCAGTGCCCTTTTATAGGGGTCCTCAGAGAGCTTTTTAGTCTTCTTTCCATCATGTGAGAATACAGCAAGTGGGAGGCAATCCACAACCCAGAAGACAGCCCTCCTCATTAGAACCTATCCATGCTGATATCATGTTCTTGGGCTTCCAGCCTCCAGAACTGTGCAAAGCAAATTTCTGTTATTAATAGGCCACTTCATCTATGACAATTTCCTACTGCATTCTAGTCTGACTAATACAGTGTACCTTATCAAGATGAAATTTAAAGCTAACTTTAAAATAAAAAATTGGTTTTAATATAAATTTAACACATAGGCTTTAATGGGAGGGAACCGTAACATATTATTGATTCAAAAATTTGGAGGAATGTGAAACCAAAAAGTTTAATTCAAATTTATATAATTCTTATGAGAAAATGACTTGCTTTGGGTAGAAAAGTGAAGCTATTGCAAAACGTAAAAGAATGTATTAGTATTGGATTTTTTGAAATATCTGTGAGGAAGGCTTACTTTGGCAATTAAGTTCAGGCAAATACCTCTTATTTACTACTAATGTAGACAGGTAATTCAGCCTATAGAAGAATCATAAAGGAAGTTAAAATATTTTACTTAAAGGAAAGATGTACATGAAGCTTATAAGTACCTTTTATTGGAAATAATAGCATATATTAATTTTTGGTGCTAATCTTTCCTTGGAAGGCATTTGTGCTTCACTGAGAAATAAGAAAAATCCAAGTGAGAGGCTATATATCTGTCTCATTGCTTGGCTTGATTAAATCAGGCACAATTCTATAAGGTTGTTGGCTACAAACCAGAATTTTTCAAGATTAAGGTTGACGGCTGTTTTATATCCAGCCAAAATTTATTATCTCTAGAAACAATATGTATGTCTTCTTCGATTATGAAAATTCTACATGATCCTGGATATGGTACTTCATAAAAGAACTAAATTCATTTCTTAATCATTATCCTGATGTGGCAAACTGATTTAGAAAAAAAGAGTTTGTCGACTCACTGAAAAAAGGTAACAGTCAGGGAGCTGACACCCTGTGTAAGTGCACAGAAACTTACACAGAAGAATTTTGGGGTTTTGGGCAAGAACACTAATAAGCCACAGTTCTATGTGAGGACCCTACATCTAAAGTTTCCACTAGATAGCAGCCCATGTGGAAACAGGATACTCCCCTAATACCCATACATGTGCCCATTGAAACAGACCCATAAATATAGATTGGCCAGCATCCTCTGGCACGAGCTGTGCACAGGCTGGGCTAGGATGACTATTTTCTCTCAGACATTTGAACAAAGGGGTAGAGAGAAAATTTGGCTATTGTTTTCCACATTTCCTTGAAAGTAGTGGAAGATTTCGGTTTGTAGAAAACACGATAATTGTAAATGGGAGAAAGGATGAAATCAAAGATATAGAGATTGGGATATGTACAGAAATTGAAGGCCAAGGAAAAGAGAAAGAAAAGAAGGAATACAAGAAGGCTAACTCAACTTGAGCAGAGAATTTTATATGGCAGTGACTGAAAAATGAGGCTCCAGAGAGAATATAGGATCAGTAATGAGGAGTATGATTTCTGTCCAATTGAGCAGAAGTCCAAGATCTCTCTAAACCCCAGGGCAAGAGTGTGCCATCCTCAGAGCAGGATGCATGGAGCTGACGCAGCAGTGATGTGCAAGAATGTTGGGAAGAGATGTGCTTGCAGGGGGAAATTCCTGGGAGAGGGATTGGGGTCTGCTAAGAAAGACTCACCCCAGAAAACAGAACATTAAGTTGATACTGTTATGGTCACCTTCTTATCACCTCATTTGATTTCTTTATGTCTTCTTCTTGACTTTATTCCACTTTGCCATGTTTCCTTTCTATCTTCTATCCTACTATACTTCTAGTTACTATTGCATTGTGATCATGTTTTAAGCAATATCTATGGTTGCAAATTTCTTAAATTGCTGTCCTTCTAACTTTACTAGTTGGGTTTTCTAAAATAATAGTCTGAAAATAGTTATGTATATATATTTGCTCAAGAATACATATTACTCTAAAACCTGAAATGGTGTGCATTTCTTTTTTTAGGATAGAGAAGCTTTATCAATTTTCAGAAATTATTAGGTTATCATACAGTCAATTCAATTTTCCAAGATTGTTTTAGCACTGTTTGTATCTCTCTTTCATAAACATGTTTGCAGCTTCATATGCCATTAGAATGAAGAATACTGGAAGATATAAGCATCTGATTTTAATAAGTACACACTAATACTAATACCAGATAAAACTAACTATAAAGATGATGAGTAATAATAAAATGAAGAGGGGGAAAAGAAAGATATGTCTAATTCTTAGAAAACTCACTCTTTGATACATGTAAGTGAATCTTAGCTTTATCAAGAGATTCTTTTAATGATTCCTCTTCAAGTTCATTTAAACTTAAATTAAGTGTCAAATGATTATTTTCTGGCTCTTAGAAGACAAAGACCCTTAAGTCCAAAATGCTAAATGTTGACTAAAAGATAATAAGAAAAAAGACAAAGTAACAGATAACATAATGACAGTAACTGGAAATACAGAAATAACTTATTTTACAAGTTTTCAGCACTTCTTTTGGGTGACTTCAAGAGCAAATTTTTTCTTTTACTATTTTAATATTCATATAATATACTTTCCTTTATGAATGACCAGAAGATATGAGACCACTTCCCTTTACGATCAGAAGCACACAGTATCCTCAGCTCTCCTTGAATGATCTTGAACCCATTTACTTCCCCTAACCACAATTCCACCTATTTGCCCCAGGTATCAATCCCTTAAACAAATTCAACTGTTTTGAGATAACAGATTACAATCTTTTGTGAGGTTGTGAGATTAGAACAAGAAATTTCATGAACATTTGGCGGAATCTATCTATAAAACTAGCTGTGTTTTCTTTGGAGAAAGATTTAATACAATTTTCCTTAATTAGTTAAAAACCATTAATGTGTGTTCTATTTATTTTTAAATCTGTTTTTACTCAAACTTTATATTCATTTATTCATTTCATTTATGCACTAGTCTTGTTTAGCTTCCTTGGCTGCTGTGTATGTGAATAAGGTTGATTTTCATGGTGGACTGGGGGAGAAAAGGGATTTTTTTTTTTTGTGGACTTTAAAAGTTATTTACAGTGTTCTGTTCATCGATATTCTGGAATAGTAGATGTAAAGATCTCCCTTCTCAATGATCTCACCCGTAAGCTACAACTAAAAGGAGAGAGTCAGTTGTTGCCTCACTGGCCAGAGACCCCCTACTATGGTCATTTTGACCTCACCCCACTTCTACCACATTTCTCTGGGGACTTTCAATCTAGTTTTATGAGTGGATCTCCCCTGTGGAACTTTATGTGAGTCTCTGATTTCAAAAGTAGTAGTGGAGCGGAGAGACTGCATTTAGCAGAGTGATTACTAGGGCAGTGGTCACTGGGCTCCTGTCAAAACTTGAACTCTATTAACAAATTTTGGGGTTGCACAAGGTCGATTTTATGCCATTTACAGTTTTTTCTTTTTTACCCCCTCTGGTATTATCTTAACACTTTTTGACATGCTGTGAATATTGAAAATCATTTTCTTGCCTATGTGTCTTCCATTTTCTACATCAATCTCTATCTTTCATCTCTGTCAAAACTCATCTCAAAATTAATTTCTTATGAGAGTTTTCATAATTAGCCTGGTTTGGTATTTTTGATAGTTGTTGCTTTAGTATTCAGAAATAAATTTTGAGCTATATTAAGCTATCTTGTATTAAATTTGTGTATATGGTATTCCCTTGTGTGTAATTCAGTTGTTTTAGTGCAGGTACTTGTGTATATAAGCAGTTTCAAGAATTTCTGAAGTCAGGAACTGTGCCATGGATTTATTATACTTTCTTGTGTCTCTGTAATGTCCTTTTCTCAATAAAGAAACATTCTGGCTGACTGCCTGGCACCAGAACACAGCAACCTCTTCATACAAATGTCTTTTAATAGGATAAAGGTGCTTTGGAGAACCTGGGAGTTTTCTGGGGATTCCCACGGGTGTCTCATTCAGTCCCAATTTGTTCCTCCTTAATGCCACTCTAGAGAGGTTCACCTAACTGTATCATCTTCCAGCCATTGAGGACACCCTGAAAATTCTGAGCTTCTGTTGTTTTTCTTTTTGTTTCTTTCTTTTTTTTTTTTGCCTTTGCTTCAATAGTAGAACTCACACACAGCCAATGATTTCCATAATATGACAGTTTGTGAATGCTAATATTACTCAAATTAAAATGCCTGTTTCTTTGTGTCTAATCCTCACTGATCCCCTGCTGAGTTCTACGACTGGGCTGTGAAAAATCCCCCAAATTGTGCAGCTGTTTAATGGCTCTCACTTATTCATTGCAGCACTCATAAATGACAGATCACAGAAAATCAGAAACTCAAATGTCAAAACAGACATTGAAAATTTTATGAAAATCCAAAAAAGTCAGAATCATTCTGATTTTTTTTCTTTTAATTGCTTCAGTGAAGAGACAGCACAGTTTACCTTGGCTATTGCCAAAATGCAAATGAAGTTGAACTTGAAAAACCTCAGGGAGATTTTCCAAAACTGGCTAACTGGCTAAGGAAGATTGTGAGAATGAACTGAATACTTCTTGATCATATGTTACTATGTACCAGCTACTGTACAAGGCACTTTCAAATAATTGTCTCAATATATTAAATCAAAACTCCCTCTACCTAAACATTGTTTTTTCTACTTCCTGTCTGAGCCTTATCTTTTCCTGAGATAGTAACCAAAGCAGTGTGTTGAAAAGAAAAACCTCAGAAACCATAAATAATTTTAATTCATTACCTGTGGCTCCTCAAATACAATTGATAACGACAGAACTGTAACTTAAATAAATCTTCAAGGTAAAGTTAATGAACCTAAAGATCACATGTGCTACATGAGGAATACAGCTTATAATAGTATATTGTATTCAGTATTTTTGTTAAATGAGTAGATTATAGCTGACCTTGCTACAAGGAGAAAAATGAATCCCTATGTGAGATGATACATATGTTCATTTGTTTCACTGTACCAAACATTTTACTGTCTTTTATGTATCTCATAACATCATACTGTTTACATTAAATATGCACAATGAAATTTATTAAAGCAAAAAATAAAGTTAATGACTTGACATCATTTAAGAAGAAAAATAACAGATAACGCTTGACAGATTCTCACATCACAATTAATGTATGTTACATCTATGATTTATTTTTAAACATTTCTTTATTACAAAAGTGAACAATAAATTCGCAGAGAATGCAAAGCAAAAAACTAGAGATTTAAAAAAAAATTATTCGTATTCCTCAACAGAGACAGCCATGTTCAACAATGTATAGGCAACTGTGGCTATATTGCATCCACCCTAGTATTGGGAGGTTTGCAAGAATCATTTAAATCACTCACATGTCTACAGGCCACCTTTGGGCAAGCAGATCTAGGCTAGACTTAGCTGGGTTTGTTTTCAAGTCTGTGGGTTGGACAGGCCGCTCCACATGCCTTTCATTCTCCCTGGGGCAGTGGGCTAGTTGGGGCAAGAAAGCATGTAGCCATCAGGCAAGCACATGTTATGTCTTTGCACCACTTCTGCTACCATTCCATAGGTCAAAGTTCATCATATGTCTAATTCTAAATTCAATGTGATGGTGTAATATACTAGATTCACAGAGGGAAGAAGCAGAGAAGTGAAGATTCTCTGAACAATAATTCATGGAGTTTTTTTTCTTCTATGCTTTTCTTCATTTTATAAATAATATGAATATTCTAGTGCAAAGTATGTTCTTGAATTTGGTGTCTTAGGTAAATGCTCTTCCCAGGCCCCTGGCCATTTCTCATGCAGTTCTCTCTGCCTGAGATGTCTGTCTGGCTCTCTGACTGAATCCTGCTTGTATTTCAAAGCTTCCTCAGCATCACCTCATCTAGGAAAATTGGACTTATTGTCTCTCTTCTTTTTAAGTGTAGTTCTCATCATATTTGTTTGAAATTCTCTAATTATATACGTGTCTACTGTGTTTGACAATATGCTTCTCCAGGATACGTGCCAGGTCTTAATTCTAGATGATTAGTAAGATTTTACTGAACTGAAATGCAAACCCATGTCCTATGGATGTTCTTTCCTTATCTGGTTGCCACCTACAGCCATTTTCCAAGTGGTTTAAGGAACCATATACACAATATTCCAATAATAATAAAAATAATACTTCTTATCTGCCTAGGGCATTATAGTCTATAAGATGCATCCATTTCACATAATTTGAGACAAGAAATCTCTCCCTCTCTGTCCTCAGCGCCTATATTTTTACTCATCTTTTTCACTATCCTTCATAAAATCTGTTCATTGACCTCATTGTGCCTGCCTCTCTTCTACTAGTCTTTGTGCTACTTGTTTTGACAAATGATACCAGAGAAATTACAAAATTGCAAACAGTCTTTAAATTTTTAATCTCAATTGAGTCTAAAAGAAAGTCATTTGGCAGTCTCTTATCTCATCCATTTTATCTTTTATTTCTTCCATCTTTTCAGTTGTTGCTGTCATTCTTTTTTTTTTAATTTTAAAGATGGGGGTTGCAATTCAGAGTTAGGTATACAAATGTTCATTATTCAGGTACCCTTGTTGATGAGGTATGCCTCCCCTCTCCTGGCAGTTTCCCACTATTGCCAATCCTTTTCTTATAGTATTATGATGATTGTTCAAGGTCCACTTACGAGTGAGAACATGTGATGCTCAGTTCTTTGTTTCTGTGGTAGATCACTCAGTATTTTAGACTCTAAATTCATCCAAGTTGCTGTGAAGTTCATAATTTTGTCCTTCTTTATGGCTCCATAATATTCCATATATGTACCACATTTTTAAAAAAATTCAGTCTTCTTTCGATGGGTGGCATGGTTGGTTCCATGTTTTTGCTATTGTGAACAATGCACCACTGTAATTCTTGACAGTAATTTTAGTGTCCTAACTCATTTCCTAACCCATTTTCTTTCTCCAGGTTATTATTGCTTATATGGAGAATAAACTTATAGAAATTATCTATTTTGTCCTTATCAGAAGAAAGTATGGAGTTGCCCATACACACCACATTCTTCTTTGCCCTAGTGCTTTGGCACTTTATCTCCCTTGTCTTGGAATCCTGACACTGCCCCTTCCTCTCAGAAGCTCTTCATCTATAATTACTTCAAATTAGTTCTATCTGAACATATACTTTTTTTGATTGGGAAATATAGCATTTAGAAAGTAAATTAGAGAGAGAGAGAGAGAGAGAGAGAGAGAGAGAGACATGTGGACACACTAGAGTTTAACAAAGCAATGGCCTTCTTAAATATATACTTTTAAAACACTCATGTCAATGACTTATATTTATTTGTTCATATGTTGCCCTAAGGGTATAACCATTTAAGAACCTGCAGTACCTGTTACACTGTAGCTTCTGACCACTCCACACAGCCCATTCCCATGGTCCAACCAGTATGTGGTCTGGAGTGAGATAAAGTAAGAGTCTCTTTCCTCAGCTTTGGGTGCATGGCCAGAAAATGAAACAGAAAGCAAGGACAAAGATAGAAAAACATGTCCATTTGGTCTTTGAAGGCAGACGTGTTGGTGCCAAAGTTGAGATCAAGAGATCACTAGTTTCAGGAGTCAGGCACAAATCTGATAGGTAAGGCCTACTGGTTGTCAGGAAGGCTGCTAATGACTATTGGAAGGCTGTTGCCATTTGTGGGATACTAAGTGTTTCTAATTTAGAGTGTATACACGTACCACACTTACCCATCCATGATAAGGCTCAGTTACAGTGTACATATGAGTAGAATGCATTATAAATACTTGATTGAGTGAATTGGGTATGATAGGTATTATTTCCTTTTGTCATGATAAAATTAGTACTTTATTCAAGGTCTCAAAGCAAGGACATGGAAGCACCCAAATCTTTTTCAAACTCAAATCTTTTTTATTCAAGTGAGTTCTTTCCATAACATTTGGGACTAGATTTTGAATTTATTTCAGAGAAACCCTGTCAGTTAGATGTAACTTTTTACCATCTTCTCCACTCACTTTGTACTCTTTCCACAAACATCTTATGACTTTTTTAAATATATCTCACTAGGCACATCTCAAGAATGGCAAGCTGTATTTATAATAAATTCCACAGTGTCACAAAAATATCAAAATGGGTATAACAGGATATAGCTGCATATCCTGACTTGTATCCATCTCTTGCTTTAGAATAAAGTTGAGATTAAATTTGCAATTTCAAAGAAATCTACTCAATTTCTTCCAAAAGGATCTTTTCTATCTGCATTATCACCTTTTATTTTCCTGATGCTGATTTTTTATTTTTTGATTTTGAAATATCTTCATTAGGAGTCATTTTTAATTCACTCAACTCAGTTTTCTAAGAAGGTGCAGTAATGTAATTGACTTATGTTAAATTTTAAGAAAGGGAAATTACATTCCATGTTATTTGTTCAAATTTTTCCTCTTGCCTGAAATGCCATGTAAATCTGAGGTATTTGACAAAATTCTGCTCGATCTTTAAAAGCAATTCAAATGACCTCTGCTTCTTCTCATTCAAGTAATCTCTGATTCTTTTGTTCAAACCACCAGTTTACTAGTCTATATTTATCGGTCTCCCATGTAAAGCTGGTTTTCCTTCAGAACATCCTGTCATAGCTCTGTTTAGCCAGCACTTACTGCATATATGGTCAGTAAATGGATACAGACTGAAGGCTCAAAGGAATTATTATGAAAATAGGTATAAAAGAAAGAAATATTGATGAAATCCAACTCACATCCAAAATGAGTTTGTAGGCCCTATGCTATCATAAGCCGTCATTGTTAGGAGTCTGGAAAAATTAAAAACTAAAATAAAGACATAGGTTTTTATTCCTAAAATGATCCCTCACTGATTGTTCCATTCTGCAAATATGAATAAAAACGTCAATTTTGAGTTCATGCGGTGAGGGGAGAAATGGAGAACCAAGCTCATTTCAGTCACTAGAGCTGATGTAGTGTTATCAGTGCTCAGGGCAGAAAATCACCCCAAATTACCTAGAAATTTATTATTAAGCAAGTGCCAAAAAAGGCCTAGTTTAATGCAATGGGAAATAATTTCAAATGGATTCATTTATCTACCCATCTGCCTCAGTCTAATTTACAATTTGCAATTATAAGCATTTCATTAATCAGTTAACAAGGCATATTTACAAGGCACATTGATTCATAGGCTACAACAGTAAACTGACTTTATTTTAAAGGCAACCGTGGTATTTTAGCAAGAAAAAACTAATGCTAATGCCACTGATTCCAGTGCTTGGTGTTTAATTAGTGTTGGATTGGGAATTAAGTTTAAAATGTAAATCAACTAGTATGCTAATAAAAGCTTTAGTTTATTATTAATAGTTTAAAAAAGTGATTGAGTCTGGATGACATATGCTAGTTGTGACATGAATGTCTGCATTTTAAAAATACACAAGGCATGGAAGAATATGATTAAAGAATTAATATTTCATGTTATCATGTTAGCCTCTTATCTTTGTCATCTTTGTAAAATGCGATGATAATATCTTGACTATTTCGAGGAGTCAAGTTTTACAACTCATAATCAGGAGCAATAATGTAATTTTCAAGTTTATAGAAGTATTTACAATAAACTATTCTACAATATTTGTTACTGAATAAACATGTAAAAAAAATATAATGTAATCTTGGTTTCTTACACCTGAGAATTCTAGGTCTAAGTTGTGTGACTAATGGTGAATAATTATCCCAAACAAATTTCAGCTTAATCATATATATGTTTTCTTCCCTTGGTCTGAAAGTCTGTTGATATTAGAATAATTTTTAATCTCAGAGTTAATATATGAATTTACTATTCAAGTTCTCATCTATTAAATTGAGCCAAAGGGCAGATCTTGGTCCCTTAGATGTTTCCTACTGTTCTTTTTTCTTTCTTTTTTTTTTAAAAAAAAAAAAAAACTTCATGTGCCTTTCTCAGCCAAAACAGCACTTTCAATCATTCTTTTACCTAACCTGACATTGACCATCTCATTAAGTTTGAGAAATATCATTAGAGGCATAATCAATGTTTGCTGAAACTCCCATGTCCTAACAGCTAATCCAAAGCCTCGTGGCTCAATAGCAAATCTTACCCAATAATCATAACCCTGCTATTACTTTAAAGAGGGCCCAAACATGTAAATCTGACTTTATATTTTCTATCTAGCAGTGCTGCATATGATTAACATCTAGTGCCTGGAGCTTTAGCAAAAAGTATTGATTAGCTTTCAAATAATGCTATGGGTTGTAAAATGTTGAATGTTGCTGCAGGTAAAATGTGTCCTGTCAAATAATAATCAGCAGCCAATTCACATGTGTATTTGAGAAGAAATTTCACATTTCACAAGTCATAAACCAGCAGAGACATTAAAATTGATTCAAGCATTCTTATTTGTTTTGAACACTTGTCACACACATTCTAGGAAACACCTTGGCTCTGGATATTTAGTCACATTAATATTTCTGTATGCCACCTTTCAGTTAAAAGCTACCCAAAAGCAATCATCATTTTTATACTGTTCAACTTCCCACCTATGAAGGAAAATGGTCAATTTTTAAAGTAATCCTGAATATATTGTCGAGTACAAGTAGTAGGTACTGAAAAAAGGTTTAGACATTGTCACAGAGACTACAACCTTCAGTGAGAAGTCTTGAGGAAAACCATCTTTACTTGAATTTGGATTCGACAATGAACAGCTTAGGGCTGTAAGCATGTTTCTGTCATTCTGAATTTCAGTCATTACAGAGTGAGGTGTCTGTCCTAGCTTATGTCTAAAGTTACTCCCAGTTCCAGAAAAAAATAACTTTCAAAGCCAGATAGCTACAAAATTAACTTACTTTCAAACAAATTGGTCATCACAACCAAATTGGAACTATAATGTTTTCAAAAAGCTTTTGAGTAAAGGTCTGAATTGCTACAATTTTGCCCTTAGAGGACAGAACACTTTCTTAACATTATAAGTAACTTTATTAAATATCACTCAATACCTACAATAAGCTAAGCTGAAAATAGCTAAGTAGAGCTATAGATTTAAGGCAGCTTATGACTTTGTCATTACCAGGTACACAGGAAGAAGGGTGTTTTTTTGTGTATAGTTGCATTTAAGTTTTATGCCATAACAGTTGAAATGGGAATTGTTAAGCATTTTAAGAGGCACTTTAAAGATTAATTTAATGACACAGCTTTGGCTAGTTAAAGAGATCTAAAAAAAAAATAAAAGGGTGTTTTATTCAGAAAAATTCTTTACTTCATCATGGCCCATATCAGAATCTATTAGTTGACTTTGTGTTGAATAAAAAGGTTTGTGTGAGTGGCTATGGGGAAAGAAGGGATTGACATTTACTCAGACGCCTTCTCATTTTCAAAAACTGAAAATCTTCTCATAAATTTTCTTTAAAATCATTTGGTATCAAATATCTAAAAACAATAACTAAACTTAAAAGGGGGAAAAGAACAAAATGATAGTAAGAAAAAGTGGCAAATCTCTTCTAAACCAAATAAACAAAAAACCAAACTGAAATGATGGTGCTTTTAAGGCAATGTTTTAGTAATTTAGGCAGTTACTCATGTACCAGCCAGACTCTAAATTACAAGGGACACATGGACAGCACCCTGCTTCCGAGTTATGCTACCAAATCTTTTCCCCTTGGCTTTGCTGCTGACTTTTTGAGGAAACTTCAAGGAAACAGTAGGAAAACAACTGGCAGAGTTGGTAAGATGTGGAGAAAAAAGGAAGGATGAGGAGGACAAGGTTGAGAAATTGAGAGGTGTGGCATAATTGAGAAAAAGAAAAAGTGATTTAATCTCTTTTAGGTTCTTGACACCTGTACATTCCAGAAGACTTAGGAGAAAAAAACAACAGTGGGAGTTTATGAGTTAAGCAATTTCTTTCTAGAATTTACCAATCTTGCAAGTCATGAAATGAGGTTTACTTAAGGTCTTCATCATTTTTTCCTTGACAATGTGGGACCCTACTGTGACTTGTTAATAGTCTATAGATAGTATTTGCAATCTCATAGGTTTTGACTACTTCCATTTAGTCAAAGCTACACTATTAGAACATTGGAACTCTACAAGGAATTTGAAATAAAATCATTTGTTTTTCCAATGAAAGTTTAGGTACTGTTTGTGTGTTATTAAATATCCAACTTCAATATTTAAATTTAACTTACTGAATTAAGAATTATGCTTTATTTTAAAGCAAAGCAGTAATACAACATTCGCACTCTTGGCTTAAAGTTGGTAAAATATAAATAGACTGGGCTCAGATTTGCCTTTGCAAAGCAAATCCTTTTGCTTCAATTCTTTTGGTTTGAATATGGTCTGTCTCCACCAAACTTCATGTTGAAATATGATTCCCAATGTTAGAAGTTGGCCTAATAGGAAGTACTTGGGTCATAAGGGTGGACCCTTTATGCATAGATTAATGTGTTCCCTCAGGAATGAGAGTTCTCATTCTGTTAGTTCCTGTGAGAGCTGCTTGGTAAACGGAGGCTGGCACCCTTCCACACCATGGTTTCCTTTTTAGTCATGTGATCTCTGCAGCCCTTTACATTTCGCCTGAAGTCCTCGTCAGTTGCAGATGCCCAATCTTGAACTTTCTAGTCATCTCAAATTGCAAGCCAAATAAACCTTTTTCTTTACACAATATCCAGCCTCAGGTATTCCTTGATAGCAACACAAAATGGACTAAAGCACTTCTTTTCTTTATCAGCATTGCTGATTCAATGGGGTAAAAAATTTGGTATGGAAAGCACCCCTCTAAATAAATAAATAAATAAATAAATAAATAAAGTACTACACTATGAATGACCATTATGCTAATTAGAGATCATTTAAATATATATTTTTAAAAGGTGTGCAAGGGTCTTACTGGACCCTCTGTTAGCCTAGTTGAATTGATATATGTATGGTGACAATAGGCAATTCTTGCTACCTGTTAAATATAGCACTGTGGCAAATAGTTGATTACCCAATATCTATTTTCCTTTTCTTATTGTGAACAGAACCTGGATTTCACTGGATAAACCAGTTATAAATTCTCTTTTTCAGCTTCCTCTGAAGTTAGGCTTGACCATGTGACATTTATAGTTTCAAACCATTTAATGGTTTGAAAGGTATATCTAACCAATGAAATTGAAGTAAACATTTCCTAGGATTTCTGGAAAAGTCATATATTTCCTGATGAAAGGGCAGAACATTTGGTTCTGCTTTTCATATTTTTCTTTTGTATTATTGTATTGATACATCTTAAGATGCAGTGTGAGTTGGAGTTTGCAATAGTGAGGTCACAGGTATGCAGATAAAAGTCAACACTGTTAAAATGGTAGAGTAAAAAAATAAAAACAGCCTAAGTCCCTGATGTTCCCTTTAGACTTCTTGTTATTTGAGAAAAATTAATTATTTTTGTTAAAATCACTCTTAGGTGGTTTATGACTTTAGTCAAATCCACTCTTCAGTGCTGCACTAAATATTAAGGAGAGTGGGATTTGTGTCTGAATGTATATGTATTTTGATTTGTCCTTATCTTTTATTTTTTAGGAATAATAAGATTTCTTTCAATAAATAAATGTAGATTTCTTCTCACTCCCAACTGTTTTTGAAAGCTTTCGGGGAGAAAAATGAAGACAGAAATGGCAAAAAGGAAACATAAAAGATAGAAAACAGGTGACTGAGAAAGAAAGGTAGGAAAGATGATCCTGAAAGAAAAATAAGGGGTAAATTTTAAAAACAAACCAATTTAAAATACGATAGTCAACTTGAAAATATAATATAATTTGATATACTGATTAGTCCCTGTGTACCTTAACTTATTCAAATATTTGTAAACGCCTCTGATAAATTGTTTTGCAAAGATACATTCAATTTTGGAAAGAATGTGGTGAAACTCAAAGGAGCAAAGGCACATCTGAAGATTAATGGTTAGGGATTTCCACAGGATGGGTCCACCCACTCTATGGAGGTTCTTTTTTGGAATTTCTGAGCCAAACTTTTTTCCCCAATATTTCTCCCCTATTTGTCATAGTTGATTATGAGTGTTAAAGAGAACTAAACGGTGCTTTTATTTATTGCCGAGAATTAGTTTTAATGCTTACAATATTTATAATTTTTTAAAATGGCAAAATACTTTTGTGTTTGAATAGGCATGAACACCGTCAATCTTGTTAATCCCTTTCAGAAAAAAAAATAGTATTCATTCTAATTCCTGCCTCCTCATATATCCCTTTTCCTTCACCACCCAGAGAAATGTACTCTAAAAACTCTTTCCGTGGATGTATACATATTATACAGAGAGTGCTAAAAAAATGTATATACATTTTAAGAAAGCAAAAAACTGTATTAAAATTGTAATACTCAATATATACCAATAGCAAAAGATGAATGCGTTTGACTTCTTCAATTACAAGAGGTGCGCAGAGTGGTTACCATCAGTGTCCAGACACTTCTGATTGCAACAAACTAAAAGTAATACATAGATAATAGCCCTTAAAATGTGTACATACATTTCTTTGGCACTCCAGGTATATTTATTGCCCAAAATACAGATATTTATTTTTTTAAATGTATGCATTCTCTCACCACATAGAGGAAAACACTATGACTACTTTAGAGTATGTTCTTCCAATTGTGTATCTGTGTGTCTATTTATCTGACTTTTCTCATCCTCGCCAAACTGCATACTACTGTATATACAAATATATAATAGTATTTATTTCTTGTAACTCTGAAATGTGATCATGTGCTTAGAGAAGTGTATGTCCATAGGTTAGGAAGAACTTTCTGGGGAACAAGGAATTGAAGAGTCCATCACTCCCCAGCAAATAGCCAGAAGGGGGAACAGTTATCTAGGGATGTATGTTAAATGTAAAACCACAAATAATTGAATGATGCTGGTAATATAAACAAGGCTAGAAATCACTAGTCTAGATCAGGTCTTGTAAACCAATAGCTTGCTGGCCACATCTGATGGGCAGATGTTTTTAGTTTGGTCTAGAGTGTTGCTGCTGTTGGTTTTTTTTTTCTTTTCTTTTAAAAACTAAGTTAGAGGTCAACACTTATAATTGGACATATTTTATGAACCGACATTTTTGGAAAATGCAGAAGAATTAGCAAATCAAGGGCCACATTCCTACATTGAAAATACTGGCTGGAGCCATTAACGGATACTCCGTGGAATGGACCATGAGCTCACCAGTCTCCTCATTGCTTCATGTCCAACTTGGGTTCTACAGGCTTTTGAGTTTGCAGACACAAAGGGCTTATGTGGGGGTTTCTTCATAATTATTTATTATCATCTTGTTTAGAGCATAACCTCTCACCGATCCAAATTAGATAGAGTAGAGCAAAGATCATAGTTTCTTTTCTATACTACTTTTCATATCTTGTTGACCTACATTAGAGAGTCTCAGTAATTATCTGACAGTTGGCTATAATCTTTGACAGATAAACAATTTTAGTTTAAAATATTTTAACATAGGATGTAGTAAATTGAAAATGTATTTTAAATATCATATTGTCAGATGAACAACATAACAACAGTAATAAGTTACAGCTTTCATCAAGTTTCCACATGTATTAATTGAACCGTGGAGAGGCTATTAGCTTGGTTTCAGAAATAAAAAAATGAAATGATTTTTATTTAAACAAAACCCCCAGTGTGTTATACTCAACCTGCCAGAAGAACAGGTCTTCTTTTCATGCAAGTCATATATGGGTGATGGGGGTAAAGAGGAAGACAAAAGGGCTATTAAAATTTGTAATTTGTAAGCAATATAGCAGTGGTGACCTTTGGATCAAATGCTGCATCTAGGCTTTCCAAGATGAAGATCATATTCCTGAGTAAATAAAACTATTCATCAGAATGAGCTATAGAGTTTAAGAACTGCTTTATAACATCCACACAAAGGAGGAATACAGGATATAAGACCAAAGAATGCCCTATGGAGCCTTAGAAATTAAAAACAATCTCACAGGAGTAATGGTTTTTAAAATCCACATATGGATAATGATTTGCAATAGTTGAAAACTTTCTCACGTCTTATGGCCCTCTTGGTGCCTTCTAAAGTTTCATGCCCTCATTCTGGAGAGAGAGAGAGAGAGCTGAGAGCCAAAGGGATTTTCTTTATATTCAAATCATTCATTTTAAATGCATACAATATGTTTTCCATTTTCCATTTTGTGAAATCTGCTTTTTTTTTTTTTTTAGCTGTCTTATTCTTTTGAGAAGAAATATAAAGGGCATCTCCTTGGGACCACTGACCTCGACTTATCAGTTATCTAGGTCTCTGCTGAGTGCCATTTGCTTTTCACAATCACCAGACACAGAATTATAATTTAATGAGGGCAGAAAAACAAGTGTTGAAAGGGCAGGACACAAGAAAGCATGCAAGAGCAGAATTCAGGTGGTGGAATTGGGTTGGAGGTTATGTTTTCTTAGACAGCATGTGACTCAGAAATGAGATTTTGCCTCCTTTGTATATTGCTAAGAAGGGTTTGAATCTATAAGCCAGAACTTCAGGAGTTGGTAATTTCTCCAAAGTACTTTGCCAAATTAAATGGCTTTCACCAAATCAGTCTTAGCAGGTCTGTATTCCTCAAATGCAGGTTAATGTGGTGAGGCAAAATTCAGACAATGTAGCATAGCAGTTACGCATTTTTTAAAATACTAGAAATACTGGTTAAAATTATAATAGAGGAATTTATTAACTTTATATACACATATATATCTTATAAAATATTATCATAATCAGGATTTCAAGAAATACATGTTGTGAGCATGAGCTGATGCCTTTTGCTATGCTATATCAGTGTTTTGAGTTTATTTATATATTCTCCACAAAGTTTACTTACACATATTTATTAATATATTCTCCACAAAGTTTATTTTCTTTCTTTTTTTTTTTTTTTAGAAAGTAGGATTTGTTGAGAAGACAGAAAACCTTCCACAATGGGAGGGGACCCGAGGGGGTTGCCTAAAGTTTATTTTCAAAACTAAATGATAGCTTTAAACTACCCGCAGTTTTTGATGTTTAGAAGCCTCTAGTTTCCTACAATATAATGTCGTAGCCAGAATATGGGCAACTCAAAGAAACCTGAACACTGATGCTATAATTAGTCTCTCAGCCCACACCAATCCAAACAGCCAGCTCCAAATTTGGGTATTTAGGAAACAAAATTGCTAAT